>JARPUW010000432.1:0-124000 GCA_030533445.1 Cyprinodon diabolis
CAGGCTCTGCCGGCAGCAGCAGGCACCATCAGCCACTCCGATGTCGCCACTCCGATGTCAGGCTCTGTCGGCAGCAGCGGGCACCATCAGCCACTCCTATGTCAGGCTCTGTCGGCAGCAGCGGGCACCATCAGCCACTCCGATGTCAGGCTCTGTCAGCAGCAGTAGCCACCATCAGTCACTCCAATGTCAGGCTCTGCCGGCAGCAGCGGGCACCATCAGCCACTCCGATGTCAGGCTCTGTTGGCAGCAGCGGGCACCATCAGCCACTCCGATGTCAGGCTCTGTCGGCAGCAGCGGGCACCATCAGCCACTCCGATGTCAGGCTCTGTCAGCAGCAGTAGCCACATCAGCCACTCCGATGTCAGGCTCTGTCGGCAGCAGTAGCCACATCAGCCACTCCGATGTCAGGCTCTGCCGGCAGCAGTAGCCAACATCAGCCACTCCGATGTCAGGCTCTGTCGGCAGCAGCGGGCACCATCAGCCACTCCGATGTCAGGCTCTGTCAGCAGCAGTAGCCACCATCAGTCACTCCAATGTCAGGCTCTGCCGGCAGCAGCGGGCACCATAAGCCACTCCGATGTCAGGCTCTGTCAGCAGCAGTAGCCACCATCAGTCACTCCAATGTCAGGCTCTGCCGGCAGCAGCGGGCACCATAAGCCACTCCGATGTCAGGCTCTGCCGGCAGCAGCGGGCACCATCAGCCACTCCGATGTCAGGCTCTGTTGGCAGCAGCGGGCACCATCAGCCACTCCGATGTCAGGCTCTGTCGGCAGCAGCGGGCACCATCAGCCACTCCGATGTCAGGCTCTGTCGGCAGCAGTAGTCAAATCAGCCACTCCGATGTCAGGCTCTGTAGGCAGCAGCGGGCACCATCAGCCACTCCGATGTCAGGCTCTGTCGGCAGCAGTAGCCACATCAGCCACACGGATGTCAGGCTCTGTCGGCAGCAGTAGCCACCATCAGCCACTCCGATGTCAGGCTCTGTCGGCAGCAGCGGGCACCATCAGCCACTCCGATGTCAGGCTCTGTCAGCAGCAGCGGGCACCATCAGCCACTCAGATGTCAGGCTCTGCCGGCAGCAGCGGGCACCATCAGCCACTCCGATGTCAGGCTCTGTCGGCAGCAGCGGGCACCATCAGCCACTCCGATGTCAGGCTCTGTCGGCAGCAGCGGGCACCATGAGCCACTCCGATGTCAGGCTCTGTCGTCAGCAGCGGGCACCATCAGCCACTCCGATGTCAGGCTCTGTCGGCAGCAGTAGCCACCATCAGCCACTCCAATGTCAGGCTCTGTCGTCAGCAGCGGGCACCATCAGCGACTCCGATGTCAGGCTCTGCCGGCAGCAGCGGGCACCATCAGCCACTCCGATGTCAGGCTCTGCCGGCAGCAGCGGGCACCATCAGCGACTCCGATGTCAGGGCTCTGCCTGCAGCAGCGGGCACCATCAGCCACTCTGATGTCAGGCTCTGTTGGCAGCAGTGAGCACCATCAGCCACTCCGATGTCAGGGCTCTGCCGGCAGCAGCGGGCACCATCAGCCACTCCGATGTCAGGCTCTGTCGGCAGCAGCGGGCAAAATCAGCCACTCCGATGTCAGGCTCTGCCGGCAGCAGTAGCCACATCAGCCACTCCGATGTCAGGCTCTGCCGGCAGCAGCGGGCACCATCAGCCACTCCGATGTCAGGGCTCTGCCTGCAGCAGCGGGCACCATCAGCCACTCTGATGTCAGGCTCTGTTGGCAGCAGTGAGCACCATCAGCCACTCCGATGTCAGGGCTCTGCCGGCAGCAGCGGGCACCATCAGCCACTCCGATGTCAGGCTCTGTCGGCAGCAGCGGGCAAAATCAGCCACTCCGATGTCAGGCTCTGCCGGCAGCAGTGGGCACCATCAGCCACTCCAATGTCAGGTTCTGCCGGCAGCAGCGGGCACCATCAGCCACTCCGATGTCAGGCTCTGTCGGCAGCAGTAGCCACAATCAGCCACTCCGATGTCAGGCTCTGCCGGAAGCAGCGGGAACCATCAGCCACTCCGATGTCAGGCTCTGTCGGCAGCAGTAGCCACCATCATCACTCACTCCGATGTCAGGCTCTGTCGGCCCTCTGTCGGCAGCAGCGGGCACCATCAGCCACTCCGATGTCAGGCTCTGTCGGCAGCAGCGGTCATCATCAGCCACTCCGATGTCAGGGCTCTGCCGGCAGCAGCGGGCACCATCAGCCACTCCGATATCAGGCTCTGTCGGCAGCAGCGGGCACCATCAGCCACTCCGATGTCAGGCTCTGTCGGCAGCAGTAGCCACCATCATCACTCACTCCGATGTCAGGCTCTGTCAGCCCTCTGTCGGCAGCAGCGGGCACTATCAGCCACTCCGATGTCAGGCTCTGTCGGCAGCAGTAGCCACCATCATCACTCACTCCGATGTCAGGCTCTGTCGGCCCTCTGTCGGCAGCAGCGGGCACCATCAGCCACTCCGATGTCAGGCTCTGCCGGCAGCAATAGCCACCATCAGCCACTCCGATGTCAGGCTCTGTAGGCAGCAGGGGGCACCATCAGCAACTCCGATGTCAGGCTTTGCCGGCAGCAGGGGGCACCATCAGCCACTCCGATGTCAGGCTCTGTCGGCAGCAGCGGGCACCATCAGCCACTCCGATGTCAGGCTCTGCCGGCAGCAGCGGGCACCATCAGCCACTCAGGTGTCAGGCTCTGTCGGCAGCAATAGCCACCATCAGCCACTCCGATGTCAGGCTCAGTCGGCAGCAGCGGGCACCATCAGCCACTCCGATGTCAGGGTCTGTCGGCAGCAGGGGGCACCATCAGCCACTCCGATGTCAGGCTCTGTCGGCAGCAGTAGCCAAATCAGCCACTCCGATGTCAGGCTCTGTAGGCAGCAGCGGGCACCATCAGCCACTCCGATGTCAGGTTCTGCCAGCAGCAGCGGGCACCATCAGCCACTCCGATGTCAGGCTCTGTCGGCAGCAGTGGCCACATCAGCCACTCCGATGTCAGGCTCTGTCGGCAGCAGTAGCCAACATCAGCCACTCCGATGTCAGGGTCTGTCGGCAGCAGGGGGCACCATCAGCCACTCCGATGTCAGGCTTTGTCGGCAGCAGTGGGCAACATCAGCCACTCCGATGTCAGGCTCTGCCGGCAGCAGCGGGCACTATCAGCCACTCCGATGTCAGGCTCTGTCGGCAGCAGTAGCCAACATCAGCCACTCCGATGTCAGGGTCTGTCGGCAGCAGTGGGCACCATCAGCCACTCCGATGTCAGGCTCTGTCGGCAGCAGTAGCCAAATCAGCCACTCCGATGTCAGGCTCTGTAGGCAGCAGCGGGCACCATCAGCCACTCCGATGTCAGGTTCTGCCGGCAGCAGCGGGCACCATCAGCCACTCCGATGTCAGGCTCTGTCGGCAGCAGTAGCCACCATCAGCCACTCCGATGTCAGGCTCTGTCGGCAGCAGTAGCCACATCAGCCACACCGATGTCAGGCTCTGTCGGCAGCAGTAGCCACCATTAGCCACTCCGATGTCAGGCTCTGTCGGCAGCAGCGGGCACCATCAGCCACTCCGATGTCAGGCTCTGTCGGCAGCAGCGGGCACCATCAGCCACTCCGATGTCAGGCTCTGTCGGCAGCAGCGGGCACCATCAGCCACTCCGATGTCAGGCTCTGCCGGCAGCAGCGGGCACCATCAGCCACTCCGATGTCAGGCTCTGCCGGCAGCAGCGGGCACCATCAGCCACTCCGATGTCAGGCTCTGCCGGCAGCAGCGGGCACCATCAGCCACTCCGATGTCAGGCTCTGTCGGCAGCAGCGGGCACCATCAGCCACTCCGATGTCAGGCTCTGTCGGCAGCAGTAGTCAAATCAGCCACTCCGATGTCAGGCTCTGTAGGCAGCAGCGGGCACCATCAGCCACTCCGATGTCAGGCTCTGTCGGCAGCAGTAGCCACATCAGCCACACGGATGTCAGGCTCTGTCGGCAGCAGTAGCCACCATCAGCCACTCCGATGTCAGGCTCTGTCGGCAGCAGCGGGCACCATCAGCCACTCCGATGTCAGGCTCTGTCAGCAGCAGCGGGCACCATCAGCCACTCAGATGTCAGGCTCTGCCGGCAGCAGCGGGCACCATCAGCCACTCCGATGTCAGGCTCTGTCGGCAGCAGCGGGCACCATCAGCCACTCCGATGTCAGGCTCTGTCGGCAGCAGCGGGCACCATGAGCCACTCCGATGTCAGGCTCTGTCGGCAGCAGCGGGCACCATCAGCCACTCCGATGTCAGGCTCTGTCGGCAGCAGTAGCCACCATCAGCCACTCCAATGTCAGGCTCTGTCGTCAGCAGCGGGCACCATCAGCGACTCCGATGTCAGGCTCTGCCGGCAGCAGCGGGCACCATCAGCCACTCCGATGTCAGGCTCTGCCGGCAGCAGCGGGCACCATCAGCGACTCCGATGTCAGGCTCTGCCGGCAGCAGCGGGAAAAATCAGCCACTCCGATGTCAGGCTCTGCCGGCAGCAGCGGGCACCATCACCCACTCCGATGTCAGGTTCTGCCAGCAGCAGCGGGCACCATCAGCCACTCCGATGTCAGGCTCTGTCGGCAGCAGCGGGAAAAATCAGCCACTCCGATGTCAGGCTCTGTCGGCATCAGCGGGCACCATCAGCCACTCCGATGTCAGGCTCAGTCGGCAGCAGCGGGCACCATCAGCCACTCTGATGTCAGGCTCTGTCGGCAGCAGTAGCCACATCAGCCACTCCGATGTCAGGCTCTGCCGGCAGCAGCGGGCACCATCAGCCACTCTGATGTCAGGCTCTGTGGGCAGCAGTGAGCACCATCAGCCACTCCGATGTCAGGGCTCTGCCGGCAGCAGCGGGCACCATCAGCCACTCCGATGTCAGGCTCTGTCGGCAGCAGCGGGCAAAATCAGCCACTCCGATGTCAGGCTCTGCCGGCAGCAGTGGGCACCATCAGCCACTCCAATGTCAGGTTCTGCCGGCAGCAGCGGGCACCATCAGCCACTCCGATGTCAGGCTCTGTCGGCAGCAGTAGCCACAATCAGCCACTCCGATGTCAGGCTCTGCCGGAAGCAGCGGGAACCATCAGCCACTCCGATGTCAGGCTCTGTCGGCAGCAGTAGCCACCATCATCACTCACTCCGATGTCAGGCTCTGTCGGCCCTCTGTCGGCAGCAGCGGGCACCATCAGCCACTCCGATGTCAGGCTCTGTCGGCAGCAGCGGTCATCATCAGCCACTCCGATGTCAGGTCTCTGCCGGCAGCAGCGGGCACCATCAGCCACTCCGATAACAGGCTCTGTCGGCAGCAGCGGGCACCATCAGCCACTCCGATGTCAGGCTCTGTCGGCAGCAGTAGCCACCATCATCACTCACTCCGATGTCAGGCTCTGTCAGCCCTCTGTCGGCAGCAGCGGGCACCATCAGCCACTCCGATGTCAGGCTCTGTCGGCAGCAGTAGCCACCATCATCACTCACTCCGATGTCAGGCTCTGTCGGCCCTCTGTCGGCAGCAGCGGGCACCATCAGCCACTCCGATGTCAGGCTCTGCCGGCAGCAATAGCCACCATCAGCCACTCCGATGTCAGGCTCTGTAGGCAGCAGGGGGCACCATCAGCCACTCCGATGTCAGGCTTTGCCGGCAGCAGGGGGCACCATCAGCCACTCCGATGTCAGGCTCTGTCGGCAGCAGCGGGCACCATCAGCCACTCCGATGTCAGGCTCTGCCGGCAGCAGCGGGCACCATCAGCCACTCAGGTGTCAGGCTCTGTCGGCAGCAATAGCCACCATCAGCCACTCCGATGTCAGGCTCAGTCGGCAGCAGCGGGCACCATCAGCCACTCCGATGTCAGGGTCTGTCGGCAGCAGGGGGCACCATCAGCCACTCCGATGTCAGGCTCTGTCGGCAGCAGTAGCCAAATCAGCCACTCCGATGTCAGGCTCTGTAGGCAGCAGCGGGCACCATCAGCCACTCCGATGTCAGGTTCTGCCAGCAGCAGCGGGCACCATCAGCCACTCCGATGTCAGGCTCTGTCGGCAGCAGTGGCCACATCAGCCACTCCGATGTCAGGCTCTGTCGGCAGCAGTAGCCAACATCAGCCACTCCGATGTCAGGGTCTGTCGGCAGCAGGGGGCACCATCAGCCACTCCGATGTCAGGCTTTGTCGGCAGCAGTGGGCACCATCAGCCACTCCGATGTCAGGCTCTGCCGGCAGCAGCGGGCACTATCAGCCACTCCGATGTCAGGCTCTGTCGGCAGCAGTAGCCAACATCAGCCACTCCGATGTCAGGGTCTGTCGGCAGCAGTGGGCACCATCAGCCACTCCGATGTCAGGCTCTGTCGGCAGCAGTAGCCAAATCAGCCACTCCGATGTCAGGCTCTGTAGGCAGCAGCGGGCACCATCAGCCACTCCGATGTCAGGTTCTGCCGGCAGCAGCGGGCACCATCAGCCACTCCGATGTCAGGCTCTGTCGGCAGCAGTAGCCACCATCAGCCACTCCGATGTCAGGCTCTGTCGGCAGCAGTAGCCACATCAGCCACACCGATGTCAGGCTCTGTCGGCAGCAGTAGCCACCATTAGCCACTCCGATGTCAGGCTCTGTCGGCAGCAGCGGGCACCATCAGCCACTCCGATGTCAGGCTCTGTCGGCAGCAGCGGGCACCATCAGCCACTCCGATGTCAGGCTCTGTCGGCAGCAGCGGGCACCATGAGCCACTCCGATGTCAGGCTCTGTCGGCAGCAGCGGGCACCATCAGCCACTCCGATGTCAGGCTCTGCCGGCAGCAGCGGGCACCATCAGCCACTCCGATGTCAGGCTCTGTCGGCAGCAGCGGGAAAAATCAGCCACTCCGATGTCAGGCTCTGCCGGCAGCAGCGGGCACCATCACCCACTCCGATGTCAGGTTCTGCCAGCAGCAGCGGGCACCATCAGCCACTCCGATGTCAGGCTCTGGCGGCAGCAGCGGGCACCATCAGCCACTCCGATGTCAGGCTCTGTCGTCAGCAGCGGGCACCATCAGCCACTCCGATGTCAGGCTCTGTCGGCAGCAGCGGGAAAAATCAGCCACTCCGATGTCAGGCTCTGCCGGCAGCAGCGGGCACCATCACCCACTCCGATGTCAGGTTCTGCCAGCAGCAGCGGGCACCATCAGCCACTCAGATGTCAGGCTCTGTCGGCATCAGCGGGCACCATCAGCCACTCCGATGTCAGGCTCTGTCGGCAGCAGTAGCCACATCAGCCACTCCGATGTCAGGCTCTGCCGGCAGCAGCGGGCACCATCAGCCACTCCGATGTCAGGGCTCTGCTTGCAGCAGCGGGCACCATTAGCCACTCCGATGTCAGGCTCTGTTGGCAGCAGTGGGCACCATCAGCCACTCCGATGTCAGGGCTCTGTCGGCAGCAGCGGGCAAAATCAGCCACTCCGATGTCAGGCTCTGTTGGCAGCAGCGGGCACCATCAGCCACTCCGATGTCAGGCTCTGTCGGCAGCAGTAGCCACCATCATCACTCACTCCGATGTCAGGCTCTGTCAGCCCTCTGTCGGCAGCAGCGGGCACCATCAGCCACTCCGATGTCAGGCTCTGTCGGCAGCAGTAGCCACCATCATCACTCACTCCGATGTCAGGCTCTGTCGGCCCTCTGTCGGCAGCAGCGGGCACCATCAGCCACTCCGATGTCAGGCTCTGCCGGCAGCAGTGGGCACCATCAGCCACTCCAATGTCAGGTTCTGCCGGCAGCAGCGGGCACCATCAGCCACTCCGATGTCAGGCTCTGTCGGCAGCAGTAGCCACAATCAGCCACTCCGATGTCAGGCTCTGCCGGAAGCAGCGGGAACCATCAGCCACTCCGATGTCAGGCTCTGTCGGCAGCAGTAGCCACCATCATCACTCACTCCGATGTCAGGCTCTGTCGGCCCTCTGTCGGCAGCAGCGGGCACCATCAGCCACTCCGATGTCAGGCTCTGTCGGCAGCAGCGGTCATCATCAGCCACTCCGATGTCAGGTCTCTGCCGGCAGCAGCGGGCACCATCAGCCACTCCGATAACAGGCTCTGTCGGCAGCATTGGGCACCATCAGCCACTCCGATGTCAGGCTCTGTCGGCAGCAGTAGCCACCATCATCACTCACTCCGATGTCAGGCTCTGTCAGCCCTCTGTCGGCAGCAGCGGGCACCATCAGCCACTCCGATGTCAGGCTCTGTCGGCAGCAGTAGCCACCATCATCACTCACTCCGATGTCAGGCTCTGTCGGCCCTCTGTCGGCAGCAGCGGGCACCATCAGCCACTCCGATGTCAGGCTCTGCCGGCAGCAATAGCCACCATCAGCCACTCCGATGTCAGGCTCTGTAGGCAGCAGGGGGCACCATCAGCCACTCCGATGTCAGGCTTTGCCGGCAGCAGGGGGCACCATCAGCCACTCCGATGTCAGGCTCTGTCGGCAGCAGCGGGCACCATCAGCCACTCCGATGTCAGGCTCTGCCGGCAGCAGCGGGCACCATCAGCCACTCAGGTGTCAGGCTCTGTCGGCAGCAATAGCCACCATCAGCCACTCCGATGTCAGGCTCAGTCGGCAGCAGCGGGCACCATCAGCCACTCCGATGTCAGGGTCTGTCGGCAGCAGGGGGCACCATCAGCCACTCCGATGTCAGGCTCTGTCGGCAGCAGTAGCCAAATCAGCCACTCCGATGTCAGGCTCTGTAGGCAGCAGCGGGCACCATCAGCCACTCCGATGTCAGGTTCTGCCAGCAGCAGCGGGCACCATCAGCCACTCCGATGTCAGGCTCTGTCGGCAGCAGTGGCCACATCAGCCACTCCGATGTCAGGCTCTGTCGGCAGCAGTAGCCAACATCAGCCACTCCGATGTCAGGGTCTGTCGGCAGCAGGGGGCACCATCAGCCACTCCGATGTCAGGCTTTGTCGGCAGCAGTGGGCACCATCAGCCACTCCGATGTCAGGCTCTGCCGGCAGCAGCGGGCACTATCAGCCACTCCGATGTCAGGCTCTGTCGGCAGCAGTAGCCAACATCAGCCACTCCGATGTCAGGGTCTGTCGGCAGCAGTGGGCACCATCAGCCACTCCGATGTCAGGCTCTGTCGGCAGCAGTAGCCAAATCAGCCACTCCGATGTCAGGCTCTGTAGGCAGCAGCGGGCACCATCAGCCACTCCGATGTCAGGTTCTGCCGGCAGCAGCGGGCACCATCAGCCACTCCGATGTCAGGCTCTGTCGGCAGCAGTAGCCACCATCAGCCACTCCGATGTCAGGCTCTGTCGGCAGCAGTAGCCACATCAGCCACACCGATGTCAGGCTCTGTCGGCAGCAGTAGCCACCATTAGCCACTCCGATGTCAGGCTCTGTCGGCAGCAGCGGGCACCATCAGCCACTCCGATGTCAGGCTCTGTCGGCAGCAGCGGGCACCATCAGCCACTCCGATGTCAGGCTCTGTCGGCAGCAGCGGGCACCATGAGCCACTCCGATGTCAGGCTCTGTCGGCAGCAGCGGGCACCATCAGCCACTCCGATGTCAGGCTCTGCCGGCAGCAGCGGGCACCATCAGCCACTCCGATGTCAGGCTCTGTCGGCAGCAGCGGGAAAAATCAGCCACTCCGATGTCAGGCTCTGCCGGCAGCAGCGGGCACCATCACCCACTCCGATGTCAGGTTCTGCCAGCAGCAGCGGGCACCATCAGCCACTCCGATGTCAGGCTCTGGCGGCAGCAGCGGGCACCATCAGCCACTCCGATGTCAGGCTCTGTCGTCAGCAGCGGGCACCATCAGCCACTCCGATGTCAGGCTCTGTCGGCAGCAGCGGGAAAAATCAGCCACTCCGATGTCAGGCTCTGCCGGCAGCAGCGGGCACCATCACCCACTCCGATGTCAGGTTCTGCCAGCAGCAGCGGGCACCATCAGCCACTCAGATGTCAGGCTCTGTCGGCATCAGCGGGCACCATCAGCCACTCCGATGTCAGGCTCTGTCGGCAGCAGTAGCCACATCAGCCACTCCGATGTCAGGCTCTGCCGGCAGCAGCGGGCACCATCAGCCACTCCGATGTCAGGGCTCTGCTTGCAGCAGCGGGCACCATTAGCCACTCCGATGTCAGGCTCTGTTGGCAGCAGTGGGCACCATCAGCCACTCCGATGTCAGGGCTCTGTCGGCAGCAGCGGGCAAAATCAGCCACTCCGATGTCAGGCTCTGTTGGCAGCAGCGGGCACCATCAGCCACTCCGATGTCAGGCTCTGTCGGCAGCAGTAGCCACCATCATCACTCACTCCGATGTCAGGCTCTGTCAGCCCTCTGTCGGCAGCAGCGGGCACCATCAGCCACTCCGATGTCAGGCTCTGTCGGCAGCAGTAGCCACCATCATCACTCACTCCGATGTCAGGCTCTGTCGGCCCTCTGTCGGCAGCAGCGGGCACCATCAGCCACTCCGATGTCAGGCTCTGCCGGCAGCAATAGCCACCATCAGCCACTCCGATGTCAGGCTCTGTAGGCAGCAGGGGGCACCATCAGCCACTCCGATGTCAGGCTTTGCCGGCAGCAGGGGGCACCATCAGCCACTCCGATGTCAGGCTCTGTCGGCAGCAGCGGGCACCATCAGCCACTCCGATGTCAGGCTCTGCCGGCAGCAGTAGCCACATCAGCCACTCCGATGTCAGGCTCTGTCGGCAGCAATAGCCACCATCAGCCACTCCGATGTCAGGCTCTGTTGGCAGCAGCGGGCACCATCAGCCACTCCGATGTCAGGGTCTGTCGGCAGCAGGGGGCACCATCAGCCACTCCGATGTCAGGCTCTGTAGGCAGCAGCGGGCACCATCAGCCACTCCGATGTCAGGTTCTGCCAGCAGCAGCGGGCACCATCAGCCACTCCGATGTCAGGCTCTGTCGGCAGCAGTAGCCACCATCAGCCACTCCGATGTCAGGCTCTGTCGGCAGCAGTGGCCACATCAGCCACTCCGATGTCAGGCTCTGTCGGCAGCAGTAGCCAACATCAGCCACTCCGATGTCAGGGTCTGTCGGCAGCAGGGGGCACCATCAGCCACTCCGATGTCAGGCTTTGTCGGCAGCAGTGGGCACCATCAGCCACTCCGATGTTAGGCTCTGCCGGCAGCAGCGGGCACTATCAGCCACTCCGATGTCAGGCTCTGTCGGCAGCAGTAGCCAACATCAGCCACTCCGATGTCAGGGTCTGTCGGCAGCAGTGGGCACCATCAGCCACTCCGATGTCAGGCTCTGTCGGCAGCAGTAGCCAAATCAGCCACTCCGATGTCAGGCTCTGTAGGCAGCAGCGGGCACCATCAGCCACTCCGATGTCAGGTTCTGCCGGCAGCAGCGGGCACCATCAGCCACTCCGATGTCAGGCTCTGTCGGCAGCAGTAGCCACCATCAGCCACTCCGATGTCAGGCTCTGTCGGCAGCAGTAGCCACATCAGCCACACCGATGTCAGGCTCTGTCGGCAGCAGTAGCCACCATTAGCCACTCCGATGTCAGGCTCTGTCGGCAGCAGCGGGCACCATCAGCCACTCCGATGTCAGGCTCTGTCGGCAGCAGCGGGCACCATCAGCCACTCAGATGTCAGGCTCTGCCGGCAGCAGCGGGCACCATCAGCCATTCCGATGTCAGGCTCTGTCGGCAGCAGCGGGCACCATCAGCCACTCCGATGTCAGGCTCTGTCGGCAGCAGCGGGCACCATGAGCCACTCCGATGTCAGGCTCTGTCGGCAGCAGCGGGCACCATCAGCCACTCCGATGTCAGGCTCTGTCGGCAGCAGTAGCCACCATCAGCCACTCCAGTGTCAGGCTCTGTCGTCAGCAGCAGGCACCATCAGCCACTCCGATGTCAGGCTCTGCCGGTAGCAGCGGGCACCATCAGCCACTCCGATGTCATGCTCCGCCGGCATAAGCGGGCACCATCAGCCACTCCGATGTCAGGCTCTGTCGGCAGCAGCGGGAAAAATCAGCCACTCCGATGTCAGGCTCTCTCGGCAGCAGTAGCCAACATCAGCCACTCCGATGTCAGAGTCTGTCGGCAGCAGGGGGCACCATCAGCCACTCCGATGTCAGGCTTTGTCGGCAGCAGTGGGCACCATCAGCCACTCCCATGTCAGGCTCTGCCGGCAGCAGCGGGCACCATCAGCCACTCCGATGTCAGGCTCTGTCGGCAGCAGTAGCCAACATCAGCCACTCCGATGTCAGGGTCTGTCGGCAGCAGTGGGCACCATCAGCCACTCCGATGTCAGGCTCTGTCGGCAGCAGTAGCCAAATCAGCCACTCCGATGTCAGGCTCTGTCGGCAGCAGGGGGCACCATCAGCCACTCCGATGTCAGGCTCTGTCGGCAGCAGCGGGCACCATCAGCCACTCCGATGTCGCCACTCCGATGTCAGGCTCTGTCGGCAGCAGCGGGCACCATCAGCCACTCCGATGTCAGGTTCTGCCAGCAGCAGCGGGCACCATCAGCCACTCCGATGTCAGGCTCTGTCGGCAGCAGTAGCCACCATCAGCCACTCCGATGTCAGGCTCTGTCGGCAGCAGTAGCCACATCAGCCACACCGATGTCAGGCTCTGTCGGCAGCAGTAGCCACCATCAGCCACTCCGATGTCAGGCTCTGTCGGCAGCAGTGGCCACATCAGCCACTCCGATGTCAGGCTCTGTCGGCAGCAGTAGCCACATCAGCCACACCGATGTCAGGCTCTGTCGGCAGCAGTACCCACCATCAGCCACTCCGATGTCAGGCTCTGTCAGCAGCAGTGGGCACCATGAGCCACTCCGATGTCAGGCTCTGTCGGAAGCAGCGGGCACCATCAGCCACTCCGATGTCAGGCTCTGTCGGCAGCAGTAGCCACCATCAGCCACTCCAATGTCAGGCTCTGTCATCAGCAGCGGGCACCATCAGCCACTCCGATGTCAGGCTCTGCCGGCAGCAGCGGGCACCATCAGCCACTCCGATGTCAGGCTCTGTCGGCAGCAGCGGGAAAAATCAGCCACTCCGATGTCAGGCTCTGCCGGCAGCAGCGGGCACCATCACCCACTCCGATGTCAGGTTCTGCCAGCAGCAGCGGACACCATCAGCCACTCCGATGTCAGGCTCTGTCGTCAGCAGCGGGCACCATCAGCCACTCCGATGTCAGGCTCTGTCGGCATCAGCGGGCACCATCAGCCACTCCGATGTCAGGCTCAGTCGGCAGCAGCGGGCACCATCAGCCACTCTGATGTCAGGCTCTGTCTGCAGCAGCAGCCACATCAGCCAGTCCGATGTCAGGCTCTGCCGGCAGCAGCGGGCACCATCAGCCACTCCGATGTCAGGGCTCTGCCTGCAGCAGCGGGCACCATTAGCCACTCCGATGTCAGGCTCTGTTGGCAGCAGTGGGCACCATCAGCCACTCCGATGTCAGGGCTCTGCCGGCAGCAGCGGGCACCATCAGCCACTCCGATGTCAGGCTCTGTCGGCAGCAGCGGGCAAAATCAGCCACTCCGATGTCAGGCTCTGCCGGCAGCAGTGGGCACCATCAGCCACTCCAATGTCAGGTTCTGCCGGCAGCAGCGGGCACCATCAGCCACTCCGATGTCAGGCTCTGTCGGCAGCAGTAGCCACCATCATCACTCACTCCGATGTCAGGCTCTGTCGGCCCTCTGTCGGCAGCAGCGGGCACCATCAGCCACTCCGATGTCAGGCTCTGTCGGCAGCAGCGGTCATCATCAGCCACTCCGATGTCAGGGCTCTTCCGGCAGCAGCGGGCACCATCAGCCACTCCGATGTCAGGCTCTGTCGGCAGCAGTAGCCACCATCATCACTCACTCCGATGTCAGGCTCTGTCGGCCCTCTGTCGGCAGCAGCGGGCACCATCAGCCACTCCGATGTCAGGCTCTGTCGGCAGCAGTAGCCACCATCATCACTCACTCCGATGTCAGGCTCTGTCGGCCCTCTGTCGGCAGCAGCGGGCACCATCAGCCACTCCGATGTCAGGCTCTGTCGGCAGCAGCGGGCAAAATCAGCCACTCCGATGTCAGGCTCTGTCGTCAGCAGTAGCCACATCAGCCACTCCGATGTCAGGCTCTGCCGGCAGCAGTAGCCACCATCAGCCACTCCGATGTCAGGGCTCTGTCGGCAGCAGTAGCCACCATCAGCCACTCCGATGTCAGGCTCTGTCGGCAGCAGTAAACAACCTTCAGCCACTCCGATGTCAGGGCTCTGCCGGCAGCAGCGGGCACCATCAGCCACTCCGATGTCAGGCTCTGTCGGCAGCAGTAGCCACCATCATCACTCAGTCCGATGTCAGGCTCTGTCGGCCCTCTGTCGGCAGCAGCGGGCACCATCAGCCACTCCGATGTCAGGTTCTGCCGGCAGCAGCGGGCACCATCAGCCACTCCGATGTCAGGCTCTGTCGGCAGCAGTAGCCACCATCAGCCACTCCGATGTCAGGCTCTGTCGGCAGCAGTAGCCACATCAGCCACACCGATGTCGCCACTCCGATGTCAGGCTCTGTTGGCAGCAGCGGGCACCATCAGCCACTCCGATGTCAGGCTCTGCCGGCAGCAGCGGGCACCATCAGCCACTCCGATGTCAGGCTCTATCGGCAGCAGTAGCCACCATCAGCCACTCCGATGTCAGGGCTCTGTCGGCAGCATTAGCCACCATCAGCCACTCAGATGTCAGGCTCTGTCGGCAGCAGTAAACAACCTTCAGCCACTCCGATGTCAGGCTCTGTCGGCAGCAGTAGCCACCATCAGCCACTCCGATGTCAGGGCTCTGTCGGCAGCAGTAGCCACCAAAATCACTCACTCCGATGTCAGGCTCTGTCGGCCCTCTGTCGGCAGCAGCGGGCACCATCAGCCACTCCGATGTCAGGCTCTGTTGGCAGCAATAGCCACCATCAGCCACTCCGATGTCAGGCTCTGTCGGCAGCAGTAGCCACCATCAGCCACTCCGATGTCAGGCTCTGTCGGCAGCAGTAGCCACCATCAGCCACTCCGATGTCAGGGCTCTGTCAGCAGCAGTAGCCACCATCAGCCACTCCGATGTCAGGCTCTGTCGGCAGCAGCGGGAAAAATCAGCCACTCCGATGTCAGGCTCTGCCGGCAGCAGCGGGCACCATCAGCCACTCCGATGTCAGGTTCTGCCGGCAGCAGCGGGCACCATCAGCCACTCCGATGTCAGGCTCTGTCGGCAGCAGTAGCCACCATCAGCCACTCCGATGTCAGGCTCTGTCGGCATCAGCGGGCACCATCAGTCACTCCGATGTCAGGCTCTGTCGGCAGCAGTGGCCACATCAGCCACTCCGATGTCAGGCTCTGTCGGCAGCAGTAGCCAACATCAGCCACTCCGATGTCAGGGTCTGTCGGCAGCAGGGGGCACCATCAGCCACTCCGATGTCAGGCTTTGTCGGCAGCAGTGGGCACCATCACCCACTCCGATGTCAGGTTCTGCCAGCAGCAGCGGACACCATCAGCCACTCCGATGTCAGGCTCTGTCGTCAGCAGCGGGCACCATCAGCCACTCCGATGTCAGGCTCTGTCGGCATCAGCGGGCACCATCAGCCACTCCGATGTCAGGCTCAGTCGGCAGCAGTGGGCACCATCAGCCACTCTGATGTCAGGCTCTGTCTGCAGCAGTAGCCACATCAGCCAGTCCGATGTCATGCTCTGCCGGCAGCAGCGGGCACCATCAGCCACTCCGATGTCAGGGCTCTGCCTGCAGCAGCGGGCACCATTAGCCACTCCGATGTCAGGCTCTGTTGGCAGCAGTGGGCACCATCAGCCACTCCGATGTCAGGGCTCTGCCGGCAGCAGCGGGCACCATCAGCCACTCCGATGTCAGGCTCTGTCGGCAGCAGCGGGCAAAATCAGCCACTCCGATGTCAGGCTCTGCCGGCAGCAGTGGGCACCATCAGCCACTCCAATGTCAGGTTCTGCCGGCAGCAGCGGGCACCATCAGCCACTCCGATGTCAGGCTCTGTCGGCAGCAGTAGCCACCATCATCACTCACTCCGATGTCAGGCTCTGTCGGCCCTCTGTCGGCAGCAGCGGGCACCATCAGCCACTCCGATGTCAGGCTCTGTCGGCAGCAGCGGTCATCATCAGCCACTCCGATGTCAGGGCTCTTCCGGCAGCAGCGGGCACCATCAGCCACTCCGATGTCAGGCTCTGTCGGCAGCAGTAGCCACCATCATCACTCACTCCGATGTCAGGCTCTGTCGGCCCTCTGTCGGCAGCAGCGGGCACCATCAGCCACTCCGATGTCAGGCTCTGTCGGCAGCAGTAGCCACCATCATCACTCACTCCGATGTCAGGCTCTGTCGGCCCTCTGTCGGCAGCAGCGGGCACCATCAGCCACTCCGATGTCAGGCTCTGTCGGCAGCAGCGGGCAAAATCAGCCACTCCGATGTCAGGCTCTGTCGTCAGCAGTAGCCACATCAGCCACTCCGATGTCAGGCTCTGCCGGCAGCAGTAGCCACCATCAGCCACTCCGATGTCAGGGCTCTGTCGGCAGCAGTAGCCACCATCAGCCACTCCGATGTCAGGCTCTGTCGGCAGCAGTAAACAACCTTCAGCCACTCCGATGTCAGGGCTCTGCCGGCAGCAGCGGGCACCATCAGCCACTCCGATGTCAGGCTCTGTCGGCAGCAGTAGCCACCATCATCACTCAGTCCGATGTCAGGCTCTGTCGGCCCTCTGTCGGCAGCAGCGGGCACCATCAGCCACTCCGATGTCAGGTTCTGCCGGCAGCAGCGGGCACCATCAGCCACTCCGATGTCAGGCTCTGTCGGCAGCAGTAGCCACCATCAGCCACTCCGATGTCAGGCTCTGTCGGCAGCAGTAGCCACATCAGCCACACCGATGTCGCCACTCCGATGTCAGGCTGTGTTGGCAGCAGCGGGCACCATCAGCCACTCCGATGTCAGGCTCTGCCGGCAGCAGCGGGCACCATCAGCCACTCCGATGTCAGGCTCTGTCGGCAGCAGTAGCCACCATCAGCCACTCCGATGTCAGGGCTCTGTCGGCAGCATTAGCCACCATCAGCCACTCAGATGTCAGGCTCTGTCGGCAGCAGTAAACAACCTTCAGCCACTCCGATGTCAGGCTCTGTCAGCAGCAGTAGCCACCATCAGCCACTCCGATGTCAGGGCTCTGTCAGCAGCAGTAGCCACCATCAGCCACTCCGATGTCAGGGCTCTGTCGGCAGCAGTAGCCACCATAATCACTCACTCCGATGTCAGGCTCAGTCGGCCCTCTGTCGGCAGCAGCGGGCACCATCAGCCACTCCGATGTCAGGCTCTGTTGGCAGCAATAGCCACCATCAGCCACTCCGATGTCAGGCTCTGTCGGCAGCAGTAGCCACCATCAGCCACTCCGATGTCAGGCTCTGTCGGCAGCAGTAGCCACCATCAGCCACTCCGATGTCAGGGCTCTGTCAGCAGCAGTAGCCACCATCAGCCACTCCGATGTCAGGCTCTGTCGGCAGCAGCGGGAAAAATCAGCCACTCCGATGTCAGGCTCTGCCGGCAGCAGCGGGCACCATCAGTCACTCCGATGTCAGGCTCTGTCGGCAGCAGTGGCCACATCAGCCACTCCGATGTCAGGCTCTGTCGGCAGCAGCGGGCACCATCAGCCACTCCGATGTCAGGCTCTGTCGGCAGCAGTAGCCACCATCAGCCACTCCGATGTCAGGCTCTGTCGGCATCAGCGGGCACCATCAGTCACTCCGATGTCAGGCTCTGTCGGCAGCAGTGGCCACATCAGCCACTCCGATGTCAGGCTCTGTCGGCAGCAGCGGGCACCATCAGCCACTCCGATGTCAGGCTCTGTCGGCAGCAGTAGCCACCATCAGCCACTCCGATGTCAGGCTCTGTCGGCATCAGCGGGCACCATCAGTCACTCCGATGTCAGGCTCTGTCGGCAGCAGTGGCCACATCAGCCACTCCGATGTCAGGCTCTGTCGGCAGCAGCGGGCACCATCAGCCACTCCGATGTCAGGCTCTGTCGGCAGCAGTAGCCACCATCAGCCACTCCGGTGTCAGGCTCTGTCGGCATCAGCGGGCACCATCAGTCACTCCGATGTCAGGCTCTGTCGGCAGCAGTGGCCACATCAGCCACTCCGATGTCAGGCTCTGTCGGCAGCAGTAGCCAACATCAGCCACTCCGATGTCAGGGTCTGTCGGCAGCAGGAGGCACCATCAGCCACTCAGATGTCAGGCTTTGTCGGCAGCAGTGGGCACCATCACCCACTCCGATGTCAGGTTCTGCCAGCAGCAGCGGACAACATCAGCCACTCCGATGTCAGGCTCTGTCGTCAGCAGCGGGCACCATCAGCCACTCCGATGTCAGGCTCTGTCGGCATCAGCGGGCACCATCAGCCACTCCGATGTCAGGCTCAGTCGGCAGCAGTGGGCACCATCAGCCACTCTGATGTCAGGCTCTGTCTGCAGCAGTAGCCACATCAGCCAGTCCGATGTCAGGCTCTGCCGGCAGCAGCGGGCACCATCAGCCACTCCGATGTCAGGGCTCTGCCTGCAGCAGCGGGCACCATTAGCCACTCCGATGTCAGGCTCTGTTGGCAGCAGTGGGCACCATCAGCCACTCCGATGTCAGGGCTCTGCCGGCAGCAGCGGGCACCATCAGCCACTCCGATGTCAGGCTCTGTCGGCAGCAGCGGGCAAAATCAGCCACTCCGATGTCAGGCTCTGCCGGCAGCAGTGGGCACCATCAGCCACTCCAATGTCAGGTTCTGCCGGCAGCAGCGGGCACCATCAGCCACTCCGATGTCAGGCTCTGTCGGCAGCAGTAGCCACCATCATCACTCACTCCGATGTCAGGCTCTGTCGGCCCTCTGTCGGCAGCAGCGGGCACCATCAGCCACTCCGATGTCAGGCTCTGTCGGCAGCAGCGGTCATCATCAGCCACTCCGATGTCAGGGCTCTTCCGGCAGCAGCGGGCACCATCAGCCACTCCGATGTCAGGCTCTGTCGGCAGCAGTAGCCACCATCATCACTCACTCCGATGTCAGGCTCTGTCGGCCCTCTGTCGGCAGCAGCGGGCACCATCAGCCACTCCGATGTCAGGCTCTGTCGGCAGCAGTAGCCACCATCATCACTCACTCCGATGTCAGGCTCTGTCGGCCCTCTGTCGGCAGCAGCGGGCACCATCAGCCACTCCGATGTCAGGCTCTGTCGGCAGCAGCGGGCAAAATCAGCCACTCCGATGTCAGGCTCTGTCGTCAGCAGTAGCCACATCAGCCACTCCGATGTCAGGCTCTGCCGGCAGCAGTAGCCACCATCAGCCACTCCGATGTCAGGGCTCTGTCGGCAGCAGTAGCCACCATCAGCCACTCCGATGTCAGGCTCTGTCGGCAGCAGTAAACAACCTTCAGCCACTCCGATGTCAGGGCTCTGCCGGCAGCAGCGGGCACCATCAGCCACTCCGATGTCAGGCTCTGTCGGCAGCAGTAGCCACCATCATCACTCAGTCCGATGTCAGGCTCTGTCGGCCCTCTGTCGGCAGCAGCGGGCACCATCAGCCACTCCGATGTCAGGTTCTGCCGGCAGCAGCGGGCACCATCAGCCACTCCGATGTCAGGCTCTGTCGGCAGCAGTAGCCACCATCAGCCACTCCGATGTCAGGCTCTGTCGGCAGCAGTAGCCACATCAGCCACACCGATGTCGCCACTCCGATGTCAGGCTGTGTTGGCAGCAGCGGGCACCATCAGCCACTCCGATGTCAGGCTCTGCCGGCAGCAGCGGGCACCATCAGCCACTCCGATGTCAGGCTCTGTCGGCAGCAGTAGCCACCATCAGCCACTCCGATGTCAGGGCTCTGTCGGCAGCATTAGCCACCATCAGCCACTCAGATGTCAGGCTCTGTCGGCAGCAGTAAACAACCTTCAGCCACTCCGATGTCAGGCTCTGTCGGCATCAGCGGGCACCATCAGTCACTCCGATGTCAGGCTCTGTCGGCAGCAGTGGCCACATCAGCCACTCCGATGTCAGGCTCTGTCGGCAGCAGCGGGCACCATCAGCCACTCCGATGTCAGGCTCTGTCGGCAGCAGTAGCCACCATCAGCCACTCCGATGTCAGGCTCTGTCGGCATCAGCGGGCACCATCAGTCACTCCGATGTCAGGCTCTGTCGGCAGCAGTGGCCACATCAGCCACTCCGATGTCAGGCTCTGTCGGCAGCAGCGGGCACCATCAGCCACTCCGATGTCAGGCTCTGTCGGCAGCAGTAGCCACCATCAGCCACTCCGGTGTCAGGCTCTGTCGGCATCAGCGGGCACCATCAGTCACTCCGATGTCAGGCTCTGTCGGCAGCAGTGGCCACATCAGCCACTCCGATGTCAGGCTCTGTCGGCAGCAGTAGCCAACATCAGCCACTCCGATGTCAGGGTCTGTCGGCAGCAGGAGGCACCATCAGCCACTCAGATGTCAGGCTTTGTCGGCAGCAGTGGGCACCATCACCCACTCCGATGTCAGGTTCTGCCAGCAGCAGCGGACAACATCAGCCACTCCGATGTCAGGCTCTGTTGTCAGCAGCGGGCACCATCAGCCACTCCGATGTCAGGCTCTGTCGGCATCAGCGGGCACCATCAGCCACTCCGATGTCAGGCTCAGTCGGCAGCAGTGGGCACCATCAGCCACTCTGATGTCAGGCTCTGTCTGCAGCAGTAGCCACATCAGCCAGTCCGATGTCAGGCTCTGCCGGCAGCAGCGGGCACCATCAGCCACTCCGATGTCAGGGCTCTGCCTGCAGCAGCGGGCACCATTAGCCACTCCGATGTCAGGCTCTGTTGGCAGCAGTGGGCACCATCAGCCACTCCGATGTCAGGGCTCTGCCGGCAGCAGCGGGCACCATCAGCCACTCCGATGTCAGGCTCTGTCGGCAGCAGCGGGCAAAATCAGCCACTCCGATGTCAGGCTCTGCCGGCAGCAGTGGGCACCATCAGCCACTCCAATGTCAGGTTCTGCCGGCAGCAGCGGGCACCATCAGCCACTCCGATGTCAGGCTCTGTCGGCAGCAGTAGCCACCATCATCACTCACTCCGATGTCAGGCTCTGTCGGCCCTCTGTCGGCAGCAGCGGGCACCATCAGCCACTCCGATGTCAGGCTCTGTCGGCAGCAGCGGTCATCATCAGCCACTCCGATGTCAGGGCTCTTCCGGCAGCAGCGGGCACCATCAGCCACTCCGATGTCAGGCTCTGTCGGCAGCAGTAGCCACCATCATCACTCACTCCGATGTCAGGCTCTGTCGGCCCTCTGTCGGCAGCAGCGGGCACCATCAGCCACTCCGATGTCAGGCTCTGTCGGCAGCAGTAGCCACCATCATCACTCACTCCGATGTCAGGCTCTGTCGGCCCTCTGTCGGCAGCAGCGGGCACCATCAGCCACTCCGATGTCAGGCTCTGTCGGCAGCAGCGGGCAAAATCAGCCACTCCGATGTCAGGCTCTGTCGTCAGCAGTAGCCACATCAGCCACTCCGATGTCAGGCTCTGCCGGCAGCAGTAGCCACCATCAGCCACTCCGATGTCAGGGCTCTGTCGGCAGCAGTAGCCACCATCAGCCACTCCGATGTCAGGCTCTGTCGGCAGCAGTAAACAACCTTCAGCCACTCCGATGTCAGGGCTCTGCCGGCAGCAGCGGGCACCATCAGCCACTCCGATGTCAGGCTCTGTCGGCAGCAGTAGCCACCATCATCACTCAGTCCGATGTCAGGCTCTGTCGGCCCTCTGTCGGCAGCAGCGGGCACCATCAGCCACTCCGATGTCAGGTTCTGCCGGCAGCAGCGGGCACCATCAGCCACTCCGATGTCAGGCTCTGTCGGCAGCAGTAGCCACCATCAGCCACTCCGATGTCAGGCTCTGTCGGCAGCAGTAGCCACATCAGCCACACCGATGTCGCCACTCCGATGTCAGGCTGTGTTGGCAGCAGCGGGCACCATCAGCCACTCCGATGTCAGGCTCTGCCGGCAGCAGCGGGCACCATCAGCCACTCCGATGTCAGGCTCTGTCGGCAGCAGTAGCCACCATCAGCCACTCCGATGTCAGGGCTCTGTCGGCAGCATTAGCCACCATCAGCCACTCAGATGTCAGGCTCTGTCGGCAGCAGTAAACAACCTTCAGCCACTCCGATGTCAGGCTCTGTCGGCAGCAGTAGCCACCATCAGCCACTCCGATGTCAGGGCTCTGTCAGCAGCAGTAGCCACCATCAGCCACTCCGATGTCAGGGCTCTGTCGGCAGCAGTAGCCACCATAATCACTCACTCCGATGTCAGGCTCAGTCGGCCCTCTGTCGGCAGCAGCGGGCACCATCAGCCACTCCGATGTCAGGCTCTGTTGGCAGCAATAGCCACCATCAGCCACTCCGATGTCAGGCTCTGTCGGCAGCAGTAGCCACCATCAGCCACTCCGATGTCAGGCTCTGTCGGCAGCAGTAGCCACCATCAGCCACTCCGATGTCAGGGCTCTGTCAGCAGCAGTAGCCACCATCAGCCACTCCGATGTCAGGCTCTGTCGGCAGCAGCGGGAAAAATCAGCCACTCCGATGTCAGGCTCTGTCGGCAGCAGTAGCCAACATCAGCCACTCCGATGTCAGGGTCTGTCGGCAGCAGTGGGCACCATCAGCCACTCCGATGTCAGGCTCTGTCGGCAGCAGTAGCCAAATCAGCCACTCCGATGTCAGGCTCTGTAGGCAGCAGCGGGCACCATCAGCCACTCCGGTGTCAGGCTCTGTCGGCATCAGCGGGCACCATCAGTCACTCCGATGTCAGGCTCTGTCGGCAGCAGTGGCCACATCAGCCACTCCGATGTCAGGCTCTGTCGGCAGCAGTAGCCAACATCAGCCACTCCGATGTCAGGGTCTGTCGGCAGCAGGAGGCACCATCAGCCACTCAGATGTCAGGCTTTGTCGGCAGCAGTGGGCACCATCACCCACTCCGATGTCAGGTTCTGCCAGCAGCAGCGGACAACATCAGCCACTCCGATGTCAGGCTCTGTCGTCAGCAGCGGGCACCATCAGCCACTCCGATGTCAGGCTCTGTCGGCATCAGCGGGCACCATCAGCCACTCCGATGTCAGGCTCAGTCGGCAGCAGTGGGCACCATCAGCCACTCTGATGTCAGGCTCTGTCTGCAGCAGTAGCCACATCAGCCAGTCCGATGTCAGGCTCTGCCGGCAGCAGCGGGCACCATCAGCCACTCCGATGTCAGGGCTCTGCCTGCAGCAGCGGGCACCATTAGCCACTCCGATGTCAGGCTCTGTTGGCAGCAGTGGGCACCATCAGCCACTCCGATGTCAGGGCTCTGCCGGCAGCAGCGGGCACCATCAGCCACTCCGATGTCAGGCTCTGTTGGCAGCAATAGCCACCATCAGCCACTCCGATGTCAGGCTCTGTCGGCAGCAGTAGCCACCATCAGCCACTCCGATGTCAGGCTCTGTCGGCAGCAGTAGCCACCATCAGCCACTCCGATGTCAGGGCTCTGTCAGCAGCAGTAGCCACCATCAGCCACTCCGATGTCAGGCTCTGTCGGCAGCAGCGGGAAAAATCAGCCACTCCGATGTCAGGCTCTGTCGGCAGCAGTAGCCAACATCAGCCACTCCGATGTCAGGGTCTGTCGGCAGCAGTGGGCACCATCAGCCACTCCGATGTCAGGCTCTGTCGGCAGCAGTAGCCAAATCAGCCACTCCGATGTCAGGCTCTGTAGGCAGCAGCGGGCACCATCAGCCACTCCGGTGTCAGGCTCTGTCGGCATCAGCGGGCACCATCAGTCACTCCGATGTCAGGCTCTGTCGGCAGCAGTGGCCACATCAGCCACTCCGATGTCAGGCTCTGTCGGCAGCAGTAGCCAACATCAGCCACTCCGATGTCAGGGTCTGTCGGCAGCAGGAGGCACCATCAGCCACTCAGATGTCAGGCTTTGTCGGCAGCAGTGGGCACCATCACCCACTCCGATGTCAGGTTCTGCCAGCAGCAGCGGACAACATCAGCCACTCCGATGTCAGGCTCTGTCGTCAGCAGCGGGCACCATCAGCCACTCCGATGTCAGGCTCTGTCGGCATCAGCGGGCACCATCAGCCACTCCGATGTCAGGCTCAGTCGGCAGCAGTGGGCACCATCAGCCACTCTGATGTCAGGCTCTGTCTGCAGCAGTAGCCACATCAGCCAGTCCGATGTCAGGCTCTGCCGGCAGCAGCGGGCACCATCAGCCACTCCGATGTCAGGGCTCTGCCTGCAGCAGCGGGCACCATTAGCCACTCCGATGTCAGGCTCTGTTGGCAGCAGTGGGCACCATCAGCCACTCCGATGTCAGGGCTCTGCCGGCAGCAGCGGGCACCATCAGCCACTCCGATGTCAGGCTCTGTCGGCAGCAGCGGGCAAAATCAGCCACTCCGATGTCAGGCTCTGCCGGCAGCAGTGGGCACCATCAGCCACTCCAATGTCAGGTTCTGCCGGCAGCAGCGGGCACCATCAGCCACTCCGATGTCAGGCTCTGTCGGCAGCAGTAGCCACCATCATCACTCACTCCGATGTCAGGCTCTGTCGGCCCTCTGTCGGCAGCAGCGGGCACCATCAGCCACTCCGATGTCAGGCTCTGTCGGCAGCAGCGGTCATCATCAGCCACTCCGATGTCAGGGCTCTTCCGGCAGCAGCGGGCACCATCAGCCACTCCGATGTCAGGCTCTGTCGGCAGCAGTAGCCACCATCATCACTCACTCCGATGTCAGGCTCTGTCGGCCCTCTGTCGGCAGCAGCGGGCACCATCAGCCACTCCGATGTCAGGCTCTGTCGGCAGCAGTAGCCACCATCATCACTCACTCCGATGTCAGGCTCTGTCGGCCCTCTGTCGGCAGCAGCGGGCACCATCAGCCACTCCGATGTCAGGCTCTGTCGGCAGCAGCGGGCAAAATCAGCCACTCCGATGTCAGGCTCTGTCGTCAGCAGTAGCCACATCAGCCACTCCGATGTCAGGCTCTGCCGGCAGCAGTAGCCACCATCAGCCACTCCGATGTCAGGGCTCTGTCGGCAGCAGTAGCCACCATCAGCCACTCCGATGTCAGGCTCTGTCGGCAGCAGTAAACAACCTTCAGCCACTCCGATGTCAGGGCTCTGCCGGCAGCAGCGGGCACCATCAGCCACTCCGATGTCAGGCTCTGTCGGCAGCAGTAGCCACCATCATCACTCAGTCCGATGTCAGGCTCTGTCGGCCCTCTGTCGGCAGCAGCGGGCACCATCAGCCACTCCGATGTCAGGTTCTGCCGGCAGCAGCGGGCACCATCAGCCACTCCGATGTCAGGCTCTGTCGGCAGCAGTAGCCACCATCAGCCACTCCGATGTCAGGCTCTGTCGGCAGCAGTAGCCACATCAGCCACACCGATGTCGCCACTCCGATGTCAGGCTGTGTTGGCAGCAGCGGGCACCATCAGCCACTCCGATGTCAGGCTCTGCCGGCAGCAGCGGGCACCATCAGCCACTCCGATGTCAGGCTCTGTCGGCAGCAGTAGCCACCATCAGCCACTCCGATGTCAGGGCTCTGTCGGCAGCATTAGCCACCATCAGCCACTCAGATGTCAGGCTCTGTCGGCAGCAGTAAACAACCTTCAGCCACTCCGATGTCAGGCTCTGTCGGCAGCAGTAGCCACCATCAGCCACTCCGATGTCAGGGCTCTGTCAGCAGCAGTAGCCACCATCAGCCACTCCGATGTCAGGGCTCTGTCGGCAGCAGTAGCCACCATAATCACTCACTCCGATGTCAGGCTCAGTCGGCCCTCTGTCGGCAGCAGCGGGCACCATCAGCCACTCCGATGTCAGGCTCTGTTGGCAGCAATAGCCACCATCAGCCACTCCGATGTCAGGCTCTGTCGGCAGCAGTAGCCACCATCAGCCACTCCGATGTCAGGCTCTGTCGGCAGCAGTAGCCACCATCAGCCACTCCGATGTCAGGGCTCTGTCAGCAGCAGTAGCCACCATCAGCCACTCCGATGTCAGGCTCTGTCGGCAGCAGCGGGAAAAATCAGCCACTCCGATGTCAGGCTCTGTCGGCAGCAGTAGCCAACATCAGCCACTCCGATGTCAGGGTCTGTCGGCAGCAGTGGGCACCATCAGCCACTCCGATGTCAGGCTCTGTCGGCAGCAGTAGCCAAATCAGCCACTCCGATGTCAGGCTCTGTAGGCAGCAGCGGGCACCATCAGCCACTCCGATGTCAGGTTCTGCCGGCAGCAGCGGCCACCATCAGCCACTCCGATGTCAGGCTCTGTCGGCAGCAGTAGCCACCATCAGCCACTCCGATGTCAGGCTCTGTCGGCAGCAGTAGCCACATCAGCCACACCGATGTCAGGCTCTGTCGGCAGCAGTAGCCACCATTAGCCACTCCGATGTCAGGCTCTGTCGGCAGCAGCGGGCACCATCAGCCACTCCGATGTCAGGCTCTGTCGGCAGCAGCGGGCACCATCAGCCACTCCGATGTCAGGCTCTGTCGGCAGCAGCGGGCACCATCAGCCACTCCGATGTCAGGCTCTGTCGGCAGCAGCGGGCACCATGAGCCACTCCGATGTCAGGCTCTGTCGGCAGCAGCGGGCACCATCAGCCACTCCGATGTCAGGCTCTGTCGGCAGCAGTAGCCACCATCAGCCACTCCAATGTCAGGCTCTGCCGGCAGCAGCGGGCACCATCAGCCACTCCGATGTCAGGCTCTGCCGGCAGCAGCGGGCACCATCAGCCACTCCGATGTCAGGCTCTGTCGGCAGCAGCGGGAAAAATCAGCCACTCCGATGTCAGGCTCTGCCGGCAGCAGCGGGCACCATCAGCCACTCCGATGTCAGGCTCTGTCGGCATCAGCGGGCACCATCAGTCACTCCGATGTCAGGCTCTGTCGGCAGCAGTAGCCAAATCAGCCACTCCGATGTCAGGGTCTGTCGGCAGCAGTGGGCACCATCAGCCACTCCGATGTCAGGCTCTGCCGGCAGCAGCGGGCACTATCAGCCACTCCGATGTCAGGCTCTGTCGGCAGCAGTAGCCAACATCAGCCACTCCGATGTCAGGGTCTGTCGGCAGCAGTGGGCACCATCAGCCACTCCGATGTCAGGCTCTGTCGGCAGCAGTAGCCAAATCAGCCACTCCGATGTCAGGCTCTGTAGGCAGCAGCGGGCACCATCAGCCACTCCGATGTCAGGTTCTGCCGGCAGCAGCGGGCACCATCAGCCACTCCGATGTCAGGCTCTGTCGGCAGCAGTGACCACCATCAGCCACTCCGATGTCAGGCTCTGTCGGCAGCAGTAGCCACATCAGCCACACCGATGTCAGGCTCTGTCGGCAGCAGTAGCCACCATTAGCCACTCCGATGTCAGGCTCTGTCGGCAGCAGCGGGCACCATCAGCCACTCCGATGTCAGGCTCTGTCGGCAGCAGCGGGCACCATCAGCCACTCCGATGTCAGGCTCTGTCGGCAGCAGCGGGCACCATCAGCCACTCCGATGTCAGGCTCTGTCGGCAGCAGCGGGCACCATGAGCCACTCCGATGTCAGGCTCTGTCGGCAGCAGCGGGCACCATCAGCCACTCCGATGTCAGGCTCTGTCAGCAGCAGCGGGCACCATCAGCCACTCCAATGTCAGGTTCTGCCGGCAGCAGCGGGCACCATCAGCCACTCCGATGTAAGGCTCTGTCGGCAGCAGTAGCCACAATCAGCCACTCCGATGTCAGGCTCTGCCGGCAGCAGCGGGCACCATCAGCTACTCCGATGTAAGGCTCTGTCGGCAGCAGTAGCCACAATCAGCCACTCCGATGTCAGGCTCTGCCGGCAGCAGCGGGCACCATCAGCCACTCCGATGTAAGGCTCTGTCGGCAGCAGTAGCCACAATCAGCCACTCCGATGTCAGGCTCTGCCGGCAGCAGCGGGCACCATCAGCCACTCCGATGTAAGGCTCTGTCGGCAGCAGTAGCCACAATCAGCCACTCCGATGTCAGGCTCTGCCGGCAGCAGCGGGAATCATCACTCACTCAGATGTCAGGCTCTGTCGGCCCTCTGTCGGCAGCAGCGGGCACCATCAGCCACTCCGATGTCAGGCTCTGTCGGCAGCAGCGGTCATCATCAGCCACTCCGATGTCAGGGCTCTTCCGGCAGCAGCGGGCACCATCAGCCACTCCGATGTCAGGCTCTGTCGGCAGCAGTAGCCACCATCATCACTCACTCCCATGTCAGGCTCTGTCGGCCCTCTGTCGGCAGCAGCGGGCACCATCAGCCACTCCGATGTCAGGCTCTGTCGGCAGCAGTAGCCACCATCATCACTCACTCCGATGTCAGGCTCTGTCGGCCCTCTGTCGGCAGCAGCGGGCACCATCAGCCACTCCGATGTCAGGCTCTGTCGGCAGCAGCGGGCAAAATCAGCCACTCCGATGTCAGGCTCTGTCGTCAGCAGTAGCCACATCAGCCACTCCGATGTCAGGCTCTGCCGGCAGCAGTAGCCACCATCAGCCACTCCGATGTCAGGCTCTGTCGGCAGCAGTGGGCACCATCAGCCACTCCGATGTAAGGCTCTGTCGGCAGCAGTAGCCACCATCATCACTCACTCCGATGTCAGGCTCTGTCGGCCCTCTGTCGGCAGCAGCGGGCACCATCAGCCACTCCGATGTCAGGCTCTGTCGGCAGCAGTAGCCACCATCATCACTCAGTCCGATGTCAGGCTCTGTCGGCCCTCTGTCGGCAGCAGCGGGCACCATCAGCCACTCCGATGTCAGGTTCTGCCGGCAGCAGCGGGCACCATCAGCCACTCCGATGTCAGGCTCTGTCGGCAGCAGTAGCCAACATCAGCCACTCCGATATCAGGCTCTGTCGGCAGCAGTAGCCACATCAGCCACACCGATGTCGCCGCTCCGATGTCAGGCTCTGTTGGCAGCAGCGGGCACCATCAGCCACTCCGATGTCAGGCTCTGCCGGCAGCAGCGGGCACCATCAGCCACTCCGATGTCAGGCTCTGTCGGCAGCAGTAGCCACCATCAGCCACTCCGATGTCAGGGCTCTGTCGGCAGCATTAGCCACCATCAGCCACTCCGATGTCAGGCTCTGTCGGCAGCAGTAAACAACCTTCAGCCACTCCGATGTCAGGCTCTGTCGGCAGCAGTAGCCACCATCAGCCACTCCGATGTCAGGGCTCTGTCGGCAGCATTAGCCACCATCAGCCACTCCGATGTCAGGCTCTGTCGGCAGCAGCGGGCACCATCAGCCACTCCGATGTCAGGCTCTGTCGGCAGCAGTAGCCACCATCAGCCACTCCGATGTCAGGCTCTGTCGGCAGCAGTAAAAAACCTTCAGCCACTCCGATGTCAGGCTCTGTCGGCAGCAGTAGCCACCATCAGCCGCTCCGATGTCAGGGCTCTGTCAGCAGCAGTAGCCACCATCAGCCACTCCGATGTCAGGGCTCTGTCGGCAGCAGTAGCCACCATCATCACTCACTCCGATGTCAGGCTCTGTCGGCCCTCTGTCGGCAGCAGCGGGCACCATCAGCCACTCCGATGTCAGGCTCTGTTGGCAGCAATAGCCACCATCAGCCACTCCGATGTCAGGCTCTGTCGGCAGCAGTAGCCACCATCAGCCACTCCGATGTCAGGGCTCTGTCAGCAGCAGTAGCCACCATCAGCCACTCCGATGTCAGGCTCTGTCGGCAGCAGCGGGAAAAATCAGCCACTCCGATGTCAGGCTCTGCCGGCAGCAGCGGGCACCATCAGCCACTCCGATGTCAGGTTCTGCCGGCAGCAGCGGGCACCATCAGCCACTCCGATGTCAGGCTCTGTCGGCAGCAGTAGCCACCATCAGCCACTCCGATGTCAGGCTCTGTCGGCATCAGCGGGCACCATCAGTCACTCCGATGTCAGGGCTCTGCCGGCAGCAGCGGGCACCATCAGCCACTCCGATGTCAGGCTCTGTCGGTAGCAGCAGCCACCATCATCTCTCACTCCGATGTCAGGCTCTGTCGGCCCTCTGTTGGCAGCAGCGGGCACCATCAGCCACTCCGATGTCAGGCTCTGTCGGCAGCAGCGGTCATCATCAGCCACTCCGATGTCAGGGCTCTGCCGGCAGCAGCGGACACCATCAGCCACTCCGATGTCAGGCTCTGTCGGCAGCAGTAGCCACCATCATCACTCACTCCGCTGTCAGGCTCTGTCGGCCCTCTGTCGGCAGCAGCGGGCACCATCAGCCACTCCGATGTCAGGCTCTGCCTGCAGCAGTGGGCACCATTAGCCACTCCGATGTCAGGGCTCTGCCGGCAGCAGCGGGCAAAATCAGCCACTCCGATGTCAGGCTCTGCCGGCAGCAGTGGGCACCATCAGCCACTCCGATGTGAGGCTCTGTCAGCAGCAGTAGCCACCATCAGCCACTCCGATGTCAGGGCTCTGTCAGCAGCAGTAGCCACCATCAGCCACTCCGATGTCAGGGCTCTGTCGGCAGCAGTAGCCACCATCAGCCACTCCGATGTCAGGCTCTGTCGGCAGCAGTAAACAACCTTCAGCCACTCCGATGTCAGGCTCTGTCGGCAGCAGTAGCCACCATCAGCCACACCGATGTCAGGGCTCTGTCGGCAGCAGTAGCCACCATCAGCCACTCCGATGTCAGGCTCTGTCGGCAGCAGTAGCCACCATCAGCCACTCCGATGTCAGGCTCTGTCGGCAGCAGTAAACAACCTTCAGCCACTCCGATGTCAGGCTCTGTCGGCAGCAGTAGCCACCATCATCACTCACTCCGATGTCAGGCTCTGTCGGCCCTCTGTCGGCAGCAGCGGGCACCATCAGCCACTCCCATGTCAGGCTCTGTCGGCAGCAGCGGTCACCATCAGCCACTCCGATGTCAGGCTCTGCCGGCAGCAGGGGGCACCATCAGCCACTGCGATGTCAGGCTCTGCCGGCAGCAGCAGGCACCATCAGCCACTCCGATGTCAGGCTCTGTCGGCAGCAGTAGCCACCATCAGCCACTCCGATGTCAGGCTCTGTCGGCAGCAGCGGGCACCATCAGCCACTCCGATGTCAGGCTCTGTTGGCAGCAGCGGGCAACATCAGCCACTCCGATGTCAGGCTCTGTCGGCAGCAGCGGGCACCATCAGCCACTCCGATGTCAGGCTCTGTTGGCAGCAATAGCCACCATCAGCCACTCCGATGTCAGGCTCTGTTGGCAGCAATAGCCACCATCAGCCACTCCGATGTCAGGCTCTGTCGGCAGCAGTAGCCACCATCAGCCACTCCGATGTCAGGCTCTGTTGGCAGCAATAGCCACCATCAGCCACTCCGATGTCAGGCTCTGTCGGCAGCAGTAGCCACCATCAGCCACTCCGATGTCAGGCTCTGTCGGCAGCAGTAGCCACCATCAGCCACTCCGATGTAAGGCTCTGTCAGCAGCAGTAGCCACCATCAGCCACTCCGATGTCAGGGCTCTGTCAGCAGCAGTAGCCACCATCAGCCACTCTGATGTCAGGCTCTGTCGGCAGCAGTAGCCACCATCAGCCACTCCGATGTCAGGCTCTGTCGGCAGCAGTAGCCACCATCAGCCACTCCGATGTCAGGCTCTGTCAGCAGCAGTAGCCACCATCAGCCACTCCGATGTCAGGGCTCTGTCAGCAGCAGTAGCCACCATCAGCCACTCCGATGTCAGGCTCTGCCGGCAGCAGCGGGCACCATCAGCCACTCCGATGTCAGGCTCTGTCGGCAGCAGTAGCCACCATCAGCCACTCCGATGTCAGGGCTCTGTCGGCAGCATTAGCCACCATCAGCCACTCCGATGTCAGGCTCTGTCGGCAGCAGTAAACAACCTTCAGCCACTCCGATGTCAGGCTCTGTCGGCAGCAGTAGCCACCATCAGCCACTCCGATGTCAGGGCTCTGTCGGCAGCATTAGCCACCATCAGCCACTCCGATGTCAGGCTCTGTCGGCAGCAGCGGGCACCATCAGCCACTCCGATGTCAGGCTCTGTCGGCAGCAGTAGCCACCATCAGCCACTCCGATGTCAGGCTCTGTCGGCAGCAGTAAACAACCTTCAGCCACTCCGATGTCAGGCTCTGTCGGCAGCAGTAGCCACCATCATCACTCACTCCGATGTCAGGCTCTGTCGGCCCTCTGTCGGCAGCAGCGGGCACCATCAGCCACTCCCATGTCAGGCTCTGTCGGCAGCAGCGGTCACCATCAGCCACTCCGATGTCAGGCTCTGCCGGCAGCAGGGGGCACCATCAGCCACTGCGATGTCAGGCTCTGCCGGCAGCAGCAGGCACCATCAGCCACTCCGATGTCAGGCTCTGTCGGCAGCAGTAGCCACCATCAGCCACTCCGATGTCAGGCTCTGTCGGCAGCAGCGGGCACCATCAGCCACTCCGATGTCAGGCTCTGTTGGCAGCAGCGGGCAACATCAGCCACTCCGATGTCAGGCTCTGTCGGCAGCAGCGGGCACCATCAGCCACTCCGATGTCAGGCTCTGTTGGCAGCAATAGCCACCATCAGCCACTCCGATGTCAGGCTCTGTTGGCAGCAATAGCCACCATCAGCCACTCCGATGTCAGGCTCTGTCGGCAGCAGTAGCCACCATCAGCCACTCCGATGTCAGGCTCTGTTGGCAGCAATAGCCACCATCAGCCACTCCGATGTCAGGCTCTGTCGGCAGCAGTAGCCACCATCAGCCACTCCGATGTCAGGCTCTGTCGGCAGCAGTAGCCACCATCAGCCACTCCGATGTAAGGCTCTGTCAGCAGCAGTAGCCACCATCAGCCACTCCGATGTCAGGGCTCTGTCAGCAGCAGTAGCCACCATCAGCCACTCTGATGTCAGGCTCTGTCGGCAGCAGTAGCCACCATCAGCCACTCCGATGTCAGGCTCTGTCGGCAGCAGTAGCCACCATCAGCCACTCCGATGTCAGGCTCTGTCAGCAGCAGTAGCCACCATCAGCCACTCCGATGTCAGGGCTCTGTCAGCAGCAGTAGCCACCATCAGCCACTCCGATGTCAGGCTCTGCCGGCAGCAGCGGGCACCATCAGCCACTCCGATGTCAGGCTCTGTCGGCAGCAGTAGCCACCATCAGCCACTCCGATGTCAGGGCTCTGTCGGCAGCATTAGCCACCATCAGCCACTCCGATGTCAGGCTCTGTCGGCAGCAGTAAACAACCTTCAGCCACTCCGATGTCAGGCTCTGTCGGCAGCAGTAGCCACCATCAGCCACTCCGATGTCAGGGCTCTGTCGGCAGCATTAGCCACCATCAGCCACTCCGATGTCAGGCTCTGTCGGCAGCAGCGGGCACCATCAGCCACTCCGATGTCAGGGCTCTGTCGGCAGCATTAGCCACCATCAGCCACTCCGATGTCAGGCTCTGTCGGCAGAAGTAAACAACCTTCAGCCACTCCGATGTCAGGCTCTGTCGGCAGCAGTAGCCACCATCAGCCACTCCGATGTCAGGGCTCTGTCAGCAGCAGTAGCCACCATCAGCCACTCCGATGTCAGGGCTCTGTCGGCAGCAGTAGCCACCATCATCACTCACTCCGATGTCAGGCTCTGTCGGCCCTCTGTCGGCAGCAGCGGGCCCCATCAGCCACTCCGATGTCAGGCTCTGTTGGCAGCAATAGCCACCATCAGCCACTCCGATGTCAGGCTCTGTCGGCAGCAGTAGCCACCATCAGCCACTCCGATGTCAGGGCTCTGTCAGCAGCAGTAGCCACCATCAGCCACTCCGATGTCAGGCTCTGTCGGCAGCAGCGGGCACCATCAGCCACTCCGATGTCAGGTTCTGCCGGCAGCAGCGGGCACCATCAGCCACTCCGATGTCAGGCTCTGTCGGCAGCAGTAGCCACCATCAGCCACTCCGATGTCAGGCTCTGTCGGCATCAGCGGGCACCATCAGTCACTCCGATGTCAGGGCTCTGCCGGCAGCAGCGGGCACCATCAGCCACTCCGATGTCAGGCTCTGTCGGTAGCAGTAGCCACCATCATCTCTCACTCCGATGTCAGGCTCTGTCGGCCCTCTGTTGGCAGCAGCGGGCACCATCAGCCACTCCGATGTCAGGCTCTGTCGGCAGCAGCGGTCATCATCAGCCACTCCGATGTCAGGGCTCTGCCGGCAGCAGCGGGCACCATCAGCCACTCCGATGTCAGGCTCTGTCGGCAGCAGTAGCCACCATCATCACTCACTCCGCTGTCAGGCTCTGTCGGCCCTCTGTCGGCAGCAGCGGGCACCATCAGCCACTCCGATGTCAGGCTCTGCCTGCAGCAGTGAGCACCATTAGCCACTCCGATGTCAGGGCTCTGCCGGCAGCAGCGGGCAAAATCAGCCACTCCGATGTCAGGCTCTGCCGGCAGCAGTGGGCACCATCAGCCACTCCGATGTCAGGCTCTGTCAGCAGCAGTAGCCACCATCAGCCACTCCGATGTCAGGGCTCTGTCAGCAGCAGTAGCCACCATCAGCCACTCCGATGTCAGGGCTCTGTCGGCAGCAGTAGCCACCATCAGACACTCCGATGTCAGGCTCTGTCGGCATCAGTAAACAACCTTCAGCCACTCCGATGTCAGGCTCTGTCGGCAGCAGTAGCCACCATCAGCCACACCGATGTCAGGGCTCTGTCGGCAGCAGTAGCCACCATCATCACTCACTCCGATGTCAGGCTCTGTCGGCCCTCTGTCGGCAGCAGCGGGCACCATCAGCCACTCCCATGTCAGGCTCTGTCGGCAGCAGCGGTCACCATCAGCAACTCCGATGTCAGGCTCTGCCGGCAGCAGGGGGCACCATCAGCCACTGCGATGTCAGGCTCTGCCGGCAGCAGCAGGCACCATCAGCCACTCCGATGTCAGGCTCTGTCGGCAGCAGTAGCCACCATCAGCCACTCCGATGTCAGGCTCTGTCGGCAGCAGCGGGCACCATCAGCCACTCCGATGTCAGGCTCTGTTGGCAGCAGCGGGCAACATCAGCCACTCCGATGTCAGGCTCTGTCGGCAGCAGCGGGCACCATCAGCCACTCCGTTGTCAGGCTCTGTTGGCAGCAATAGCCACCATCAGCCACTCCGATGTCAGGCTCTGTTGGCAGCAGTAGCCACCATCAGCCACTCCGATGTCAGGCTCTGTCGGCAGCAGTAGCCACCATCAGCCACTCCGATGTAAGGCTCTGTCAGCAGCAGTAGCCACCATCAGCCACTCCGATGTCAGGGCTCTGTCAGCAGCAGTAGCCACCATCAGCCACTCTGATGTCAGGCTCTGTCGGCAGCAGTAGCCACCATCAGCCACTCCGATGTCAGGCTCTGTCGGCATCAGTAGCCACCATCAGCCACTCCGATGTCAGGCTCTGTCAGCAGCAGTAGCCACCATCAGCCACTCCGATGTCAGGGCTCTGTCGGCAGCAGTAGCCACCATCATCACTCACTCCGATGTCAGGCTCTGTCGGCAGCAGTAGCCACCATCAGCCACTCCGATGTCAGGCTCTGCCGGCAGCAGCGGGCACCATCAGCCACTCCGATGTCAGGGCTCTGCCGGCAGCAGCGGGCACCATCAGCCACTCCGATGTCAGGCCCTGCCGGCAGCAGCAGGCACCATCAGCCACTCCGATGTCGCCACTCCGATGTCAGGCTCTGTCGGCAGCAGCGGGCACCATCAGCCACTCCGATGTCAGGCTCTGCCGGCAGCAGCGGGCACCATCAGCCACTCCGATGTCAGGCTCTGTTGGCAGCAATAGCCACCATCATCACTCACTCCGATGTCAGGCTCTGTCGGCCCTCTGTCGGCAGCAGCGGGCACCATCAGCCACTCCGATGTCAGGCTCTGTCGGCAGCAGCGGTCACCATCAGCCACTCCGATGTCAGGGCTCTGCCGGCAGCAGCGGGCACCATCAGCCACTCCGATGTCAGGCTCTGTCGGCAGCAGTAGCCACCATCATCACTCACTCCGATGTCAGGCTCTGTCGGCCCTCTGTCGGCAGCAGCGGGCACCATCAGCCACTCCGATGTCAGGCTCTGTCGGCAGCAGTAGCCACCATCATCACTCACTCCGATGTCAGGCTCTGTCGGCCCTCTGTCGGCAGCAGTGGGCACCATCAGCCACTCCGATGTCAGGCTCTGTCGGCAGCAGCGGTCACCATCAGCCACTCCGATGTCAGGCTCTGCCGGCAGCAGGGGGCACCATCAGCCACTCCGATGTCAGGCTCTGCCGGCAGCAGCGGGCACCATCAGCCACTCCGATGTCAGGCTCTGTCAGCAGCAGTAGCCACCATCAGTCACTCCGATGTCAGGCTCTGTTGGCAGCAATAGCCACCATCAGCCACTCCGATGTCAGGCTCTGTTGGCAGCAATAGCCACCATCAGCCACTCCGATGTCAGGCTCTGTCGGCAGCAGCGGGCACCATCAGCCACTCCGATGTCAGGCTCTGTTGGCAGCAATAGCCACCATCAGCCACTCCGATGTCAGGCTCTGTCGGCAGCAGTAGCCACCATCAGCAACTCCGATGTCAGGCTCTGTCAGCAGCAGTAGCCACCATCAGCCACTCCGATGTCAGGGCTCTGCTGGCAGCAGCGGGCACCATCAGCCACTCCGATGTCAGGCTCTGTCGGCAGCAGCGGGCAAAATCAGCCACTCCGATGTCAGGCTCTGCCGGCAGCAGCGGGCACCATCAGCCACTCCGATGTCAGGTTCTGCCGGCAGCAGGGGGCACCATCAGCCACTCCGATGTCAGGCTCTGCCGGCAGCAGCGGGCACCATCAGCCACTCCGATGTCAGGCTCTGCCAGCAGCAGCGGGCACCATCAGCCACTCCGATGTCAGGCTCTGTCGTCAGCAGTGGCCACATCAGCCACTCCGATGTCAGGCTCTGTCAGCAGCAGTAGCCACCATCAGTCACTCCGATGTCAGGCTCTTCCGGCAGCAGTAGCCACCATCAGCCACTCCGATGTCAGGCTTTGTCAGCAGCAGTAGCCACCATCAGTCACTCCAATGTCAGGCTCTGTCAGCGGCAGTAGCCACCATCAGCCACTCCGATGTCAGGCTCTGTCGGCAGCAGTAGCCACATCAGCCACTCCGATGTCAGGCTCTGCCGGCAGCAGTAGCCACATAAGCCACTCCAATGTCAGGCTCTGTCGTCAGCAGTAGCCACATCAGCCACTCCAATGTCAGGCTCTGTGAGCAGCAGTAGCCACCATCAGTCACTCAGGTGTCAGGCTCTGTCGTCAGCAGTAGCCACATAAGCCACTCCGATGTCAGGCTCTGTCATCAGCAGTAGCCACATCAGCCACTCCGATGTCAGGCTCTGTCAGCAGCAGTAGCCACCATCAGCCACTCCGCTGTCAGGCTCTGCAGGCAGCAGTAGCCACCATCAGCCACTCCGATGTCAGGCTCTGTCAGCAGCAGTAGCCACCACCAGCCACTCCGCTGTCAGGCTCTGCAGGCAGCAGTAGCCACCATCAGCCACTCCGATGTCAAGCTCTGTCGGCAGCAGTAGCCACCATCAGCCACTCCGATGTCAGAATCTGCCGGCAGCAGCGGGCACCATCAGCCACTCCGATGTCAGGCTCTGTCGGCAGCAGCGGGCACCATCAGCCACTCCGATGTCAGGCTCTGTCGTCAGCAGTAGCCACATCAGCCACTCCGATGTCAGGCTCTGCCGGCAGCAGTAGCCAACATCAGCCACTCCAATGTCAGGCTCTGTCGTCAGTAGTAGCCACATAAGCCAGTCCGATGTCAGGCTCTGTCGTCAGCAGTAGCCACATCACCCACTCCGATGTCAGGCTCTGTCGTCAGCAGTAGCCACATAAGCCACTCCGATGTCAGGCTCTGTCGTCAGCAGTAGCCACCATCAGCCACTCCGATGTCAGGGCTCTGTCAGCAGCAGTAGCCACCATCAGCCACTCCGATGTCAGGGCTCTGTCGGCAGCAGTAGCCACCATCATCACTCACTCCGATGTCAGGCTCTGTCGGCAGCAGTAGCCACCATCAGCCACTCCGATGTCAGGCTCTGCCGGCAGCAGCGGGCACCATCAGCCACTCCGATGTCAGGCTCTGCCGGCAGCAGCAGGCACCATCAGCCACTCCGATGTCGCCACTCCGATGTCAGGCTCTGTCGGCAGCAGCGGGCACCATCAGCCACTCCGATGTCAGGCTCTGCCGGCAGCAGCGGGCACCATCAGCCACTCCGATGTCAGGCTCTGTTGGCAGCAATAGCCACCATCATCACTCACTCCGATGTCAGGCTCTGTCGGCCCTCTGTCGGCAGCAGCGGGCACCATCAGCCACTCCGATGTCAGGCTCTGTCGGCAGCAGTGGTCACCATCAGCCACTCCGATGTCAGGGCTCTGCCGGCAGCAGCGGGCACCATCAGCCACTCCGATGTCAGGCTCTGTCGGCAGCAGTAGCCACCATCATCACTCACTCCGATGTCAGGCTCTGTCGGCCCTCTGTCGGCAGCAGCGGGCACCATCAGCCACTCCGATGTCAGGCTCTGTCGGCAGCAGTAGCCACCATCATCACTCACTCCGATGTCAGGCTCTGTCGGCCCTCTGTCGGCAGCAGTGGGCACCATCAGCCACTCCGATGTCAGGCTCTGTCGGCAGCAGCGGTCACCATCAGCCACTCCGATGTCAGGCTCTGCCGGCAGCAGGGGGCACCATCAGCCACTCCGATGTCAGGCTCTGCCAGCAGCAGCGGGCACCATCAGCCACTCCGATGTCAGGCTCTGTCAGCAGCAGTAGCCACCATCAGTCACTCCGATGTCAGGCTCTGTTGGCAGCAATAGCCACCATCAGCCACTCCGATGTCAGGCTCTGTCGGCAGCAGTAGCCACATCACCCACTCCGATGTCAGGCTCTGTCGTCAGCAGTAGCCACATAAGCCACTCCGATGTCAGGCTCTGTCGTCAGCAGTAGCCACCATCAGCCACTCCGATGTCAGGGCTCTGTCAGCAGCAGTAGCCACCATCAGCCACTCCGATGTCAGGGCTCTGTCGGCAGCAGTAGCCACCATCATCACTCACTCCGATGTCAGGCTCTGTCGGCAGCAGTAGCCACCATCAGCCACTCCGATGTCAGGCTCTGCCGGCAGCAGCGGGCACCATCAGCCACTCCGATGTCAGGCTCTGCCGGCAGCAGCAGGCACCATCAGCCACTCCGATGTCGCCACTCCGATGTCAGGCTCTGTCGGCAGCAGCGGGCACCATCAGCCACTCCGATGTCAGGCTCTGCCGGCAGCAGCGGGCACCATCAGCCACTCCGATGTCAGGCTCTGTTGGCAGCAATAGCCACCATCATCACTCACTCCGATGTCAGGCTCTGTCGGCCCTCTGTCGGCAGCAGCGGGCACCATCAGCCACTCCGATGTCAGGCTCTGTCGGCAGCAGCGGTCACCATCAGCCACTCCGATGTCAGGGCTCTGCCGGCAGCAGCGGGCACCATCAGCCACTCCGATGTCAGGCTCTGTCGGCAGCAGTAGCCACCATCATCACTCACTCCGATGTCAGGCTCTGTCGGCCCTCTGTCGGCAGCAGCGGGCACCATCAGCCACTCCGATGTCAGGCTCTGTCGGCAGCAGTAGCCACCATCATCACTCACTCCGATGTCAGGCTCTGTCGGCCCTCTGTCGGCAGCAGTGGGCACCATCAGCCACTCCGATGTCAGGCTCTGTCGGCAGCAGCGGTCACCATCAGCCACTCCGATGTCAGGCTCTGCCGGCAGCAGGGGGCACCATCAGCCACTCCGATGTCAGGCTCTGCCGGCAGCAGCGGGCACCATCAGCCACTCCGATGTCAGGCTCTGTCAGCAGCAGTAGCCACCATCAGTCACTCCGATGTCAGGCTCTGTTGGCAGCAATAGCCACCATCAGCCACTCCGATGTCAGGCTCTGTCGGCAGCAGCGGGCACCATCAGCCACTCCGATGTCAGGCTCTGTTGGCAGCAATAGCCACCATCAGCCACTCCGATGTCAGGCTCTGTCGGCAGCAGTAGCCACCATCAGCAACTCCGATGTCAGGCTCTGTCAGCAGCAGTAGCCACCATCAGCCACTCCGATGTCAGGGCTCTGCTGGCAGCAGCGGGCACCATCAGCCACTCCGATGTCAGGCTCTGTCGGCAGCAGCGGGCAAAATCAGCCACTCCGATGTCAGGCTCTGCCGGCAGCAGCGGGCACCATCAGCCACTCCGATGTCAGGTTCTGCCGGCAGCAGGGGGCACCATCAGCCACTCCGATGTCAGGCTCTGCCGGCAGCAGCGGGCACCATCAGCCACTCCGATGTCAGGCTCTGCCAGCAGCAGCGGGCACCATCAGCCACTCCGATGTCAGGCTCTGTCGTCAGCAGTAGCCACATCAGCCACTCCGATGTCAGGCTCTGTCAGCAGCAGTAGCCACCATCAGTCACTCCGATGTCAGGCTCTTCCGGCAGCAGTAGCCACCATCAGCCACTCCGATGTCAGGCTTTGTCAGCAGCAGTAGCCACCATCAGCCACTCCGATGTCAGGCTCTGTCGGCAGCAGTAGCCACATCAGCCACTCCGATGTCAGGCTCTGCCGGCAGCAGTAGCCAACATCAGCCACTCTGATGTCAGGCTCTGTCGTCAGCAGTAGCCACATAAGCCACTCCAATGTCAGGCTCTGTCGTCAGCAGTAGCCACATCAGCCACTCCGATGTCAGGCTCTGTGAGCAGCAGTAGCCACCATCAGTCACTCAGGTGTCAGGCTCTGTCGTCAGCAGTAGCCACATAAGCCACTCCGATGTCAGGCTCTGTCGTCAGCAGTAGCCACATCAGCCACTCCGATGTCAGGCTCTGTCAGCAGCAGTAGCCACATCAGCCACTCCGCTGTCAGGCTCTGCAGGCAGCAGTAGCCACCATCAGCCACTCCGATGTCAAGCTCTGTCAGCAGCAGTAGCCACCATCAGCCACTCCGCTGTCAGGCTCTGCAGGCAGCAGTAGCCACCATCAGCCACTCCGATGTCAGGCTCTGTCAGCAGCAGTAGCCACCATCAGCCACTCCGCTGTCAGGCTCTGCAGGCAGCAGTAGCCACCATCAGCCACTCCGATGTCAAGCTCTGTCGGCAGCAGTAGCCACCATCAGCCACTCCGATGTCAGAATCTGCCGGCAGCAGCGGGCACCATCAGCCACTCCGATGTCAGGCTCTGTCGTCAGCAGTAGCCACATCAGCCACTCCGATGTCAGGCTCTGTCGTCAGTAGTAGCCACATAAGCCAGTCCGATGTCAGGCTCTGTCGTCAGCAGTAGCCACATCACCCACTCCGATGTCAGGCTCTGTCGTCAGCAGTAGCCACATAAGCCACTCCGATGTCAGGCTCTGTCGTCAGCAGTAGCCACATCAGCCACTCCGATGTCAGGCTCTGCCGGCAGCAGTAGCCACCATCATCACTCACTCCGATGTCAGGCTCTGTCGGCCCTCTGTCGGCAGCACCGGGCACCATCAGCCACTCCGATGTCAGGCTCTGTCGGCAGCAGTAGCCACCATCAGCCACTCCGATGTCAGGCTCTGTCGGCAGCAGCGGGCACCATCAGCCACTCTGATGTCAGGCTCTGTCGTCAGCAGCGGGCACCATCTGCCACTCCGATGTCAGGCTCTTTCAGCAGCAGTAGCCACCATCAGCCACTCCGATGTCAGGGCTCTGTCGGCAGCAGCGGGCACCATCAGCCACTCCGATGTCAGGCTCTGCCGGCAGCAGCGGGCACCATCAGCGACTCCGATGTCAGGCTCTGCCGGCAGCAGCGGGCACCATCAGCCACTCCGATGTCAGGGCTGTGCAAGCAGCAGCGGGCACCATCAGCCACTGCGATGTCAGGCTCTGTCGGCAGCAGTAGCCACCATCAGCCACTCCGATGTCAGGGCTCTGCCAGCAGCAGCGGGCACCATCAGCCACTCCGATATCAGGCTCTGCCTGCAGCAGCGGGCACCATCAGCCACTCTGATGTCAGGCTCTGTCGTCAGCAGTAGCCACATCAGCCACTCCGATGTCAGGCTCTGTCGGCAGCAGTAGCCACATCAGCCACACCGATGTCAGGCTCTGTCGGCAGCAGCGGGCACCATCAGCCACTCCGATGTCAGGCTTTGTCAGCAGCAGCGGGCACCATCAGCCACTCCGATGTCAGGCTCTGTCAGCAGCAGCGGGCACCATCAGCCACTGCGATGTCAGGCTCTGTCGGCAGCAGTAGCCACCATCAGCCACTCCGATGTCAGGGCTCTGCCAGCAGCAGCGGGCACCATCAGCCACTCCGATATCAGGCTCTGCCAGCAGCAGCGGGCACCATCAGCCACTCTGATGTCAGGCTCTGTCGGCAGCAGTAGCCACATCAGCCACTCCGATGTCAGGCTCTGTCGGCAGCAGTAGCCACATCAGCCACACCGATGTCAGGCTCTGTCGGCAGCAGCGGGCACCATCAGCCACTCCGATGTCAGGCTCTGCCGGCAGCAGTAGCCAACATCAGCCACTCCGATGTCAGGCTCGGTCGTCTGCAGTAGCCACATAAGCCACTCCGATGTCAGGCTCTGTCGGCAGCAGCGGGCACCATCAGCCACTCCGATGTCAGGCTCTGTCGGCAGCAGCGGGCACCATCAGCCACTCCGGTGTCAGGCTCTGTCAGCAGCAGTGGCCACCATCAGTCACTCCGATGTCAGGCTCTGCCGGCAGCAGCGGGCACCATCAGCCAATCCGATGTCAGGCTCTGTCGGCAGCAGCGGGCACCATCAGCCACTCCGATGTCGCCACTCCGATGTCAGGCTCTGTCGGCAGCAGCGGGCACCATCAGCCACTCCGATGTCAGGCTCTGTCGGCAGCAGTAGCCACATCAGCCACTCCGATGTCAGGCTCTGCCGGCAGCAGTAGCCAACATCAGCCACTCCGATGTCAGGCTCTGTCGTCAGCAGTAGCCACATAAGCCACTCCGATGTCAGGCTCTGTCGTCAGCAGTAGCCACATCAGCCACTCCGATGTCAGGCTCTGTCGTCAGCAGTAGCCACATCAGCCACTCCGATGTCAGGCTCTGTCAGCAGTATTAGCCACCATCAGCCACTCCGATGTCAGGGCTCTGTCGGCAGCAGCGGGCACCATCAGCCACTCCGATGTCAGGCTCTGCCAACAGCAGCGGGCACCATCAGCCACTCCGATGTCAGGGCTCTGCCGGCAGCTGCGGGCACCATCAGCCACTCCGATGTCAGGCTCTGTCGTCAGCAGTAGCCACATCAGCCACTCCGATGTCAGGCTCTGCCGGCAGCAGTAGCCAACATCAGCCACTCCAATGTCAGGCTCTGTCGGCAGCAGCGGGCACCATCAGCCACTCCGATGTCAGGCTCTGTCGTCAGCAGTAGCCACATCAGCCACTCCGATGTCAGGCTCTGCCGGCAGCAGTAGCCAACATCAGCCACTCCGATGTCAGGCTCTGTCGTCAGCAGTAGCCACATAAGCCACTCCGATGTCAGGCTCTGTCCGCAGCAGCGGGCACCATCAGCCACTCCGATGTCAGGCTCTGTCGGCAGTAGCGGGCACCATCAGCCACTCCGATGTCAGGCTCTGTCGGCAGCAGTAGCCACCATCAGTCACTCAGGTGTCAGGCTCTGTCAGCAGCAGTAGCCACCATCAGTCACTCCGATGTCAGGCTCTGCCGGCAGCAGCGGGCACCATCAGCCACTCCGATTTCAGGCTCTGCCGGCAGCAGCGGGCACCATCAGCCAATCCTATGTCAGGCTCTGTCGGCAGCAGCGGGCACCATCAGCCACTCCGATGTCGCCACTCCGATGTCAGGCTCAGTCAGCAGCAGCGGGCACCATCAGCCACTCCGATGTCAGGCCCTGTCGGCAGCAGTAGCCACCATCAGCCACTCCGATGTCAGGCTCTGCCGGCAGCAGCGGGCACCATCAGCCACTCCGATGTCAGGCTCTGCCGGCAGCAGCGGGCACCATCAGCCAATCCGATGTCAGGCTCTGTCGGCAGCAGCAGGCACCATCAGCCACTCCGATGTCGCCACTCCGATGTCAGGCTCTGTCGAGGCAGCGGGCACCATCAGCCACTCCGATGTCAGGCTCTGTCGGCAGCAGTAGCCACATCAGCCACTCCGATGTCAGGCTCTGCCGTCAGCAGTAGCCAACATCAGCCACTCCGATGTCAGGCTCTGTCCTCAGCAGTAGCCACATAAGCCACTCCGATGTCAGGCTCTGTCGTCAGCAGTAGCCACATCAGCCACTCCGATGTCAGGCTCTGTCAGCAGCAGAAGCCACCATCAGCCACTCTGATCTCAGGGCTCTGTCGGCAGCAGCGGGCACCATCAGCCACTCCGATGTCAGGCTCTGCCGGCAGCAGCGGGCACCATCAGCCACTCCGATGTCAGGCTCTGCAGGCAGCAGTAGCCACCATCAGCCACTCCGATGTCAAGCTCTGTCGGCAGCAGTAGCCACCATCAGCCAATCCGATGTCAGAATCTGACGGCAGCAGCGGGCACCATCAGCCACTCCGATGTCAGGCTCTGTCGGCAGCAGCGGGCACCATCAGCCACTCCGATGTCAGGCTCTGTCGTCAGCAGTAGCCACATCAGCCACTCTGATGTCAGGCTCTGCCGGCAGCAGTAGCCAACATCAGCCACTCCGATGTCAGGCTCTGTCGTCAGCAGTAGCCACATCAGCCACTCCGATGTCAGGCTCTGCCGGCAGAAGCGGGCACCATCAGCCAATCCGATGTCAGGCTCTGTCGGCAGCAGCGGGCACCATCAGCCACTCCGATGTCGCCACTCCGATGTCAGGCTCTGTCGGCAGCAGCGGGCACCATCAGCCACTCCGATGTCAGGCTCTGTCGGCAGCAGTAGCCACATCAGCCACTCCGATGTCAGGCTCTGCCGGCAGCAGTAGCCAACATCAGCCACTCCGATGTCAGGCTCTGTCGTCAGCAGTAGCCACATAAGCCACTCCGATGTCAGGCTCTGTCGTCAGCAGTAGCCACATCAGCCACTCCGATGTCAGGCTCTGTGAGCAGCAGTAGCCACCATCAGTCACTCAGGTGTCAGGCTCTGTGGTCAGAAGTAGCCACATAAGCCACTCCGATGTCAGGCTCTGTCGTCAGCAGTAGCCACCATCAGCCACTCCGATGTCAGGGCTCTGTCGGCAGCAGCGGGCACCACCAGCCACTCCGATGTCAGGCTCTGCAGGCAGCAGTAGCCACCATCAGCCACTCCGATGTCAAGCTCTGTCGGCAGCAGTAGCCACCATCAGCCACTCCGATGTCAGAATCTGCCGGCAGCAGCGGGCACCATCAGCCACTCCGATGTCAGGCTCTGTCGGCAGCAGCGGGCACCATCAGCCACTCCGATGTCAGGCTCTGTCGTCAGCAGTAGCCACATCAGCCACTCCGATGTCAGGCTCTGCCGGCAGCAGTAGCCAACATCAGCCACTCCGATGTCAGGCTCTGTCGTCAGTAGTAGCCACATAAGCCACTCCGATGTCAGGCTCTGTAGTCAGCAGTAGCCACATCACCCACTCCGATGTCAGGCTCTGTCGTCAGCAGTAGCCACATAAGCCACTCCGATGTCAGGCTCTGTAGTCAGCAGTAGCCACATCACCCACTCCGATGTCAGGCTCTGTCGTCAGCAGTAGCCACATAAGCCACTCCGATGTCAGGCTCTGTCGTCAGCAGTAGCCACATCAGCCACTCCGATGTCAGGCTCTGTCAGCAGCAGTAGCCACCATCAGCCACTCCGATGTCAGGCTCTGTCGGCAGCAGCGGGCACCATCAGCCACTCCGATGTCAGGCTCTGTTGTCAGCAGTAGCCACATCAGCCACTCCGATGTCAGGCTCTGCCGGCAGCAGTAGCCAACATCAGCCACTCCGATGTCAGGCTCTGTCGTCAGCAGTAGCCACATAAGCCACTCCGATGTCAGGCTCTGTCGGCAGCAGCGGGCACCATCAGCCACTCCGATGTCAGGCTCTGTCGTCAGCAGTAGCCAAATCAACCACTCCGATGTCAGGCTCTGCCGGCAGCAGTAGCCAACATCAGCCACTCCGATGTCAGGCTCTGTCGTCAGCAGTAGCCAAATAAGCCACTCCGATGTCAGGCTCTGTCGGCAGCAGCGGGCACCATCAGCCACTCCGATGTCAGGCTCTGTCGGCAGCAGCGGGCACCATCAGCCACTCCGGTGTCAGGCTCTGTCGGCAGCAGTATCCACATCAGCCACTCCGATGTCAGGCTCTGCCGGCAGCAGTAGCCAACATCAGCCACTCCGATGTCAGGCTCTGTCGTCAGCAGTAGCCACATAAGCCACTCCGATGTCAGGCTCTGTCGTCAGCAGTAGCCACATCAGCCACTCCGATGTCAGGCTCTGTGAGCAGCAGTAGCCACCATCAGTCACTCAGGTGTCAGGCTCTGTGGTCAGCAGTAGCCACATAAGCCACTCCGATGTCAGGCTCTGTCGTCAGCAGTAGCCACATCAGCCACTCCGATGTCAGGCTCTGTCAGCAGCAGTAGCCACCATCAGCCACTCCGATGTCAGGGCTCTGTCGGCAGCAGCGGGCACCACCAGCCACTCCGATGTCAGGCTCTGCAGGCAGCAGTAGCCACCATCAGCCACTCCGATGTCAAGCTCTGTCGGCAGCAGTAGCCACCATCAGCCACTCCGATGTCAGAATCTGCCGGCAGCAGTAGCCAACATCAGCCACTCCGATGTCAGGCTCTGTCGTCAGTAGTAGCCACATAAGCCACTCCGATGTCAGGCTCTGTCGTCAGCAGTAGCCACATCAGCCACTCCGATGTCAGGCTCTGCCGGCAGCAGTAGCCAACATCAGCCACTCCGATGTCAGGCTCTGTCGTCAGTAGTAGCCACATAAGCCACTCCGATGTCAGGCTCTGTAGTCAGCAGTAGCCACATCACCCACTCCGATGTCAGGCTCTGTCGTCAGCAGTAGCCACATAAGCCACTCCGATGTCAGGCTCTGTAGTCAGCAGTAGCCACATCACCCACTCCGATGTCAGGCTCTGTCGTCAGCAGTAGCCACATAAGCCACTCCGATGTCAGGCTCTGTCGTCAGCAGTAGCCACATCAGCCACTCCGATGTCAGGCTCTGTCAGCAGCAGTAGCCACCATCAGCCACTCCGATGTCAGGCTCTGTCGGCAGCAGCGGGCACCATCAGCCACTACGATGTCAGGCTCTGTCGTCAGCAGTAGCCACATCAGCCACTCCGATGTCAGGCTCTGCCGGCAGCAGTAGCCAACATCAGCCACTCCGATGTCAGGCTCTGTCGTCAGCAGTAGCCACATAAGCCACTCCGATGTCAGGCTCTGTCGGCAGCAGCGGGCACCATCAGCCACTCCGATGTCAGGCTCTGTCGTCAGCAGTAGCCAAATCAGCCACTCCGATGTCAGGCTCTGCCGGCAGCAGTAGCCAACATCAGCCACTCCGATGTCAGGCTCTGTCGTCAGCAGTAGCCAAATAAGCCACTCCGATGTCAGGCTCTGTCGGCAGCAGCGGGCACCATCAGCCACTCCGATGTCAGGCTCTGTCGGCAGCAGCGGGCACCATCAGCCACTCCGGTGTCAGGCTCTGTCGGCAGCAGTAGCCACCATCAGTCACTCAGGTGTCAGGCTCTGTCAGCAGCAGTAGCCACCATCAGTCACTCCGATGTCAGGCTCTGCCGGCAGCAGCGGGCACCATCAGCCAATCCGATGTCAGGCTCTGTCGGCAGCAGCGGGCACCATCAGGCACTCCGATGTCAGGCTCTGTCGTCAGCAGTAGCCAAAATCAGCCACTCCGATGTCAGGCTCTGTCGTCAGCAGTAGCCACATCACCCACTCCGATGTCAGGCTCTGTTGTCAGCAGTAGCCACATAAGCCACTCCGATGTCAGGCTCTGTCGTCAGCAGTAGCCACATCAGCCACTCCGATGTCAGGCTCTGCCGGCAGCAGAAGCCACATCAGCCACTCTGATGTCAGGCTCTGTCAGCAGCAGTAGCCACCATCAGCCACTCCGATGTCAGGCTCTGTCGGCAGCAGACAGCACCATCAGCCACTCCGATGTCAGGCTCTGCCGGCAGCAGTAGCCAACATCAGCCACTCCGATGTCAGGCTCTGTCGTCTGCAGTAGCCACATAAGCCACTCCGATGTCAGGCTCTGTCAGCAGCAGCGGGCACCATCAGCCACTCCGATGTCAGGCTCTGTCGGAAGCAGCGGGCACCATCAGTCACTCCGATGTCAGGCTCTTCCGGCAGCAGTAGCCACCATCAGCCACTCCGATGTCAGGCTTTGTCAGCAGCAGTAGCCACCATCAGTCACTCCAATGTCAGGCTCTGTCAGCGGCAGTAGCCACCATCAGCCACTCCGATGTCAGGCTCTGTCGGCAGCAGTAGCCACATCAGCCACTCCGATGTCAGGCTCTGCCGGCAGCAGTAGCCAACATCAGCCACTCTGATGTCAGGGTCTGTCGTCAGCAGTAGCCACATAAGCCACTCCAATGTCAGGCTCTGTCGTCAGCAGTAGCCACATCAGCCACTCCGATGTCAGGCTCTGTCAGCAGCAGTAGCCACCATCAGCCACTCCGATGTCAGGCTCTGTCAGCAGCAGTAGCCACCATCAGCCACTCCGCTGTCAGGCTTTGCAGGCAGCAGTAGCCACCATCAGCCACTCCGATGTCAAGCTCTGTCGGCAGCAGTAGCCACCATCAGCCACTCCGATGTCAGAATCTGCCGGCAGCAGCGGGCACCATCAGCCACTCCGATGTCAGGCTCTGTCGGCAGCAGCGGGCACCATCAGCCACTCCGATGTCAGGCTCTGTCGTCAGCAGTAGCCACATCAGCCACTCCGATGTCAGGCTCTGCCGGCAGCAGTAGCCAACATCAGCCACTCCAATGTCAGGCTCTGTCGTCAGTAGTAGCCACATAAGCCAGTCCGATGTCAGGCTCTGTCGTCAGCAGTAGCCACATCACCCACTCCGATGTCAGGCTCTGTCGTCAGCAGTAGCCACATAAGCCACTCCGATGTCAGGCTCTGTCGTCAGCAGTAGCCACATCAGCCACTCCGATGTCAGGCTCTGCCGGCAGCAGTAGCCACCATCATCACTCACTCCGATGTCAGGCTCTGTCGGCCCTCTGTCGGCAGCACCGGGCACCATCAGCCACTCCGATGTCAGGCTCTGTCGGCAGCAGTAGCCACCATCAGCCACTCCGATGTCAGGCTCTGTCGGCAGCAGCGGGCACCATCAGCCACTCTGATGTCAGGCTCTGTCGTCAGCAGCGGGCACCATCTGCCACTCCGATGTCAGGCTCTTTCAGCAGCAGTAGCCACCATCAGCCACTCCGATGTCAGGGCTCTGTCGGCAGCAGCGGGCACCATCAGCCACTCCGATGTCAGGCTCTGCCGGCAGCAGCGGGCACCATCAGCGACTCCGATGTCAGGCTCTGCCGGCAGCAGCGGGCACCATCAGCCACTCCGATGTCAGGGCTGTGCAAGCAGCAGCGGGCACCATCAGCCACTGCGATGTCAGGCTCTGTCGGCAGCAGTAGCCACCATCAGCCACTCCGATGTCAGGGCTCTGCCAGCAGCAGCGGGCACCATCAGCCACTCCGATATCAGGCTCTGCCTGCAGCAGCGGGCACCATCAGCCACTCTGATGTCAGGCTCTGTCGGCAGCAGTAGCCACATTAGCCACTCCGATGTCAGGCTCTGTCGGCAGCAGTAGCCACATCAGCCACACCGATGTCAGGCTCTGTCGGCAGCAGCGGGCACCATCAGCCACTCCGATGTCAGGCTTTGTCAGCAGCAGCGGGCACCATCAGCCACTCCGATGTCAGGCTCTGTCAGCAGCAGCGGGCACCATCAGCCACTCCGATGTCAGGTCTGTGCAAGCAGCAGCGGGCACCATCAGCCATTGCGATGTCAGGCTCTGTCGGCAGCAGTAGCCACCATCAGCCACTCCGATGTCAGGGCTCTGCCAGCAGCAGCGGGCACCATCAGCCACTCCGATATCAGGCTCTGTCGGCAGCAGTAGCCACATCAGCCACTCCGATGTCAGGCTCTGTCGGCAGCAGTAGCCACATCAGCCACTCCGATGTCAGGCTCTGTCGGCAGCAGTAGCCACATCAGCCACACCGATGTCAGGCTCTGTCGGCAGCAGCGGGCACCATCAGCCACTCCGATGTCAGGCTCTGCCGGCAGCAGTAGCCAACATCAGCCACTCCGATGTCAGGCTCTGTCGTCTGCAGTAGCCACATAAGCCACTCCGATGTCAGGCTCTGTCGGCAGCAGCGGGCACCATCAGCCACTCCGATGTCAGGCTCTGTCGGCAGCAGCGGGCACCATCAGCCACTCCGGTGTCAGGCTCTGTCAGCAGCAGTGGCCACCATCAGTCACTCCGATGTCAGGCTCTGCCGGCAGCAGCGGGCACCATCAGCCAATCCGATGTCAGGCTCTGTCGGCAGCAGCGGGCACCATCAGCCACTCCGATGTCGCCACTCCGATGTCAGGCTCTGTCGGCAGCAGCGGGCACCATCAGCCACTCCGATGTCAGGCTCTGTCGGCAGCAGTAGCCACATCAGCCACTCCGATGTCAGGCTCTGTCGTCAGCAGTAGCCACATAAGCCACTCCGATGTCAGGCTCTGTCGTCAGCAGTAGCCATATCAGCCACTCCGATGTCAGGCTCTGTCGTCAGCAGTAGCCACATCAGCCACTCCGATGTCAGGCTCTGTCAGCAGTATTAGCCACCATCAGCCACTCCGATGTCAGGGCTCTGTCGGCAGCAGCGGGCACCATCTGCCACTCCGATGTCAAGCTCTTTCAGCAGCAGTAGCCACCATCAGCCACTCCGATGTCAGGGCTCTGTCGGCAGCAGCGGGCACCATCAGCCACTCCGATGTCAGGCTCTGCCAGCAGCAGCGGGCACCATCAGCGACTCCGATGTCAGGCTCTGCCGGCAGCAGCGGGCACCATCAGCCACTCCGATGTCAGGGCTGTGCAAGCAGCAGCGGGCACCATCAGCCACTGCGATGTCAGGCTCTGTCGGCAGCAGTAGCCACCATCAGCAGCTCCGATGTCAGGGCTCTGCCAGCAGCAGCGGGCACCATCAGCCACTCCGATATCAGGCTCTGCCTGCAGCAGCGGGCACCATCAGCCACTCTGATGTCAGGCTCTGTCGGCAGCAGTAGCCACATTAGCCACTCCGATGTCAGGCTCTGTCGGCAGCAGTAGCCACATCAGCCACACCGATGTCAGGCTCTGTCGGCAGCAGCGGGTACCATCAGCCACTCCGGTGTCAGGCTCTGTCAGCAGCAGTGGCCACCATCAGTCACTCCGATGTCAGGCTCTGTCGTCTGCAGTAGCCACATAAGCCACTCCGATGTCAGGCTCTGTTGGCAGCAGCGGGCACCATCAGCCACTCCGATGTCAGGCTCTGTCGGCAGCAGCGGGCACCATCAGCCACTCCGGTGTCAGGCTCTGTCAGCAGCAGTGGCCACCATCAGTCACTCCGATGTCAGGCTCTGCCGGCAGCAGCGGGCACCATCAGCCAATCCGATGTCAGGCTCTGTCGGCAGCAGCGGGCACCATCAGCCACTCCGATGTCGCCACTCCGATGTCAGGCTCTGTCGGCAGCAGCGGGCACCATCAGCCACTCCGATGTCAGGCTCTGTCGGCAGCAGTAGCCACATCAGCCACTCCGATGTCAGGCTCTGCCGGCAGCAGTAGCCAACATCAGCCACTCCGATGTCAGGCTCTGTCGTCAGCAGTAGCCACATAAGCCACTCCGATGTCAGGCTCTGTCGTCAGCAGTAGCCACATCAGCCACTCCGATGTCAGGCTCTGTCGTCAGCAGTAGCCACATCAGCCACTCCGATGTCAGGCTCTGTCAGCAGTATTAGCCACCATCAGCCACTCCGATGTCAGGGCTCTGTTGGCAGCAGCGGGCACCATCAGCCACTCCGATGTCAGGCTCTGCCAACAGCAGCGGGCACCATCAGCCACTCCGATGTCAGGGCTCTGCCGGCAGCTGCGGGCACCATCAGCCATTCCGATGTCAGGCTCTGTCGTCAGCAGTAGCCACATCAGCCACTCCGATGTCAGGCTCTGCCGGCAGCAGTAGCCAACATCAGCCACTCCAATGTCAGGCTCTGTCGGCAGCAGCGGGCACCATCAGCCACTCCGATGTTGGGCTCTGTCGTCAGCAGTAGCCACATCAGCCACTCCGATGTCAGGCTCTGTCGTCAGCAGTAGCCACATAAGCCACTCCGATGTCAGGCTCTGTCGGCAGCAGCGGGCACCATCAGCCACTCCGATGTCAGGCTCTGTCGGCAGTAGCGGGCACCATCAGCCACTCCGATGTCAGGCTCTGTCGGCAGCAGTAGCCACCATCAGTCACTCAGGTGTCAGGCTCTGTCAGCAGCAGTAGCCACCATCAGTCACTCCGATGTCAGGCTCTGCCGGCAGCAGCGGGCACCATCAGCCACTCCGATTTCAGGCTCTGCCGGCAGCAGCGGGCACCATCAGCCAATCCGATGTCAGGCTCTGTCGGCAGCAGCGGGCACCATCAGCCAATCCTATGTCAGGCTCTGTCGGCAGCAGCGGGCACCATCAGCCACTCCGATGTCGCCACTCCGATGTCAGGCTCTGTCAGCAGCAGCGGGCACCATCAGCCACTCCGATGTCAGGCCCTGTCGGCAGCAGTAGCCACCATCAGCCACTCCGATGTCAGGCTCTGCCGGCAGCAGCGGGCACCATCAGCCACTCCGATGTCAGGCTCTGCCGGCAGCAGCGGGCACCATCAGCCAATCCGATGTCAGGCTCTGTCGGCAGCAGCGGGCACCATCAGCCACTCCGATGTCGCCACTCCGATGTCAGGCTCTGTCGAGGCAGCGGGCACCATCAGCCACTCCGATGTCAGGCTCTGTCGGCAGCAGTAGCCACATCAGCCACTCCGATGTCAGGCTCTGCCGTCAGCAGTAGCCAACATCAGCCACTCCGATGTCAGGCTCTGTCCTCAGCAGTAGCCACATAAGCCACTCCGATGTCAGGCTCTGTCGTCAGCAATAGCCACATCAGCCACTCCGATGTCAGGCTCTGTCAGCAGCAGTAGCCACCATCAGCCACTCCGATGTCAGGGCTCTGTCGGCAGCAGCGGGCACCACCAGCCACTCCGATGTCAGGCTCTGCAGGCAGCAGTAGCCACCATCAGCCACTCCGATGTCAGGCTCTGTCGTCAGCAGTAGCCACATCAGCCACTCCGATGTCAGGCTCTGTCAGCAGCAGTAGCCACCATCAGCCACTCTGATCTCAGGGCTCTGTCGGCAGCAGCGGGCACCATCAGCCACTCCGATGTCAGGCTCTGCCGGCAGCAGCGGGCACCATCAGCCACTCCGATGTCAGGCTCTGCAGGCAGCAGTAGCCACCATCAGCCACTCCGATGTCAAGCTCTGTCGGCAGCAGTAGCCACCATCAGCCAATCCGATGTCAGAATCTGACGGCAGCAGCGGGCACCATCAGCCACTCCGATGTCAGGCTCTGTCGGCAGCAGCGGGCACCATCAGCCACTCCGATGTCAGGCTCTGTCGTCAGCAGTAGCCACATCAGCCACTCCGATGTCAGGCTCTGCCGGCAGCAGTAGCCAACATCAGCCACTCCGATGTCAGGCTCTGTCGTCAGCAGTAGCCACATCAGCCACTCCGATGTCAGGCTCTGTCGGCAGCAGCGGGCACCATCAGCCACTCCGATGTCGCCTCTCCGATGTCAGGCTCTGTCGGCAGCAGCGGGCACCATCAGCCACTCCGATGTCAGGCTCTGTCGGCAGCAGTAGCCACATCAGCCACTCCGATGTCAGGCTCTGCCGGCAGCAGTAGCCAACATCAGCCACTCCGATGTCAGGCTCTGTCGTCAGCAGTAGCCACATAAGCCACTCCGATGTCAGGCTCTGTCGTCAGCAGTAGCCACATCAGCCACTCCGATGTCAGGCTCTGTGAGCAGCAGTAGCCACCATCAGTCACTCCGATGTCAGGCTCTGTCGTCAGCAGTAGCCACATAAGCCACTCCGATGTCAGGCTCTGTCGTCAGCAGTAGCCACATCAGCCACTCCGATGTCAGGCTCTGTCAGCAGTATTAGCCACCATCAGCCACTCCGATGTCAGGGCTCTGTCGGCAGCAGCGGGCACCATCAGCCACTCCGATGTCAGGCTCTGCCAACAGCAGCGGGCACCATCAGCCACTCCGATGTCAGGGCTCTGCCGGCAGCTGCGGGCACCATCAGCCATTCCGATGTCAGGCTCTGTCGTCAGCAGTAGCCACATCAGCCACTCCGATGTCAGGCTCTGCCGGCAGCAGTAGCCAACATCAGCCACTCCAATGTCAGGCTCTGTCGGCAGCAGCGGGCACCATCAGCCACTCCGATGTCAGGCTCTGTCGTCAGCAGTAGCCACATCAGCCACTCCGATGTCAGGCTCTGTCGTCAGCAGTAGCCACATAAGCCACTCCGATGTCAGGCTCTGTCGGCAGCAGCGGGCACCATCAGCCACTCCGATGTCAGGCTCTGTCGGCAGTAGCGGGCACCATCAGCCACTCCGATGTCAGGCTCTGTCGGCAGCAGTAGCCACCATCAGTCACTCAGGTGTCAGGCTCTGTCAGCAGCAGTAGCCACCATCAGTCACTCCGATGTCAGGCTCTGCCGGCAGCAGCGGGCACCATCAGCCACTCCGATTTCAGGCTCTGCCGGCAGCAGCGGGCACCATCAGCCAATCCGATGTCAGGCTCTGTCGGCAGCAGCGGGCACCATCAGCCAATCCTATGTCAGGCTCTGTCGGCAGCAGCGGGCACCATCAGCCACTCCGATGTCGCCACTCCGATGTCAGGCTCTGTCAGCAGCAGCGGGCACCATCAGCCACTCCGATGTCAGGCCCTGTCGGCAGCAGTAGCCACCATCAGCCACTCCGATGTCAGGCTCTGCCGGCAGCAGCGGGCACCATCAGCCACTCCGATGTCAGGCTCTGCCGGCAGCAGCGGGCACCATCAGCCAATCCGATGTCAGGCTCTGTCGGCAGCAGCGGGCACCATCAGCCACTCCGATGTCGCCACTCCGATGTCAGGCTCTGTCGAGGCAGCGGGCACCATCAGCCACTCCGATGTCAGGCTCTGTCGGCAGCAGTAGCCACATCAGCCACTCCGATGTCAGGCTCTGCCGTCAGCAGTAGCCAACATCAGCCACTCCGATGTCAGGCTCTGTCCTCAGCAGTAGCCACATAAGCCACTCCGATGTCAGGCTCTGTCGTCAGCAATAGCCACATCAGCCACTCCGATGTCAGGCTCTGTCAGCAGCAGTAGCCACCATCAGCCACTCCGATGTCAGGGCTCTGTCGGCAGCAGCGGGCACCACCAGCCACTCCGATGTCAGGCTCTGCAGGCAGCAGTAGCCACCATCAGCCACTCCGATGTCAGGCTCTGTCGTCAGCAGTAGCCACATCAGCCACTCCGATGTCAGGCTCTTTCAGCAGCAGTAGCCACCATCAGCCACTCTGATCTCAGGGCTCTGTCGGCAGCAGCGGGCACCATCAGCCACTCCGATGTCAGGCTCTGCCGGCAGCAGCGGGCACCATCAGCCACTCCGATGTCAGGCTCTGCAGGCAGCAGTAGCCACCATCAGCCACTCCGATGTCAAGCTCTGTCGGCAGCAGTAGCCACCATCAGCCAATCCGATGTCAGAATCTGACGGCAGCAGCGGGCACCATCAGCCACTCCGATGTCAGGCTCTGTCGGCAGCAGCGGGCACCATCAGCCACTCCGATGTCAGGCTCTGTCGTCAGCAGTAGCCACATCAGCCACTCCGATGTCAGGCTCTGCCGGCAGCAGTAGCCAACATCAGCCACTCCGATGTCAGGCTCTGTCGTCAGCAGTAGCCACATCAGCCACTCCGATGTCAGGCTCTGTCGGCAGCAGCGGGCACCATCAGCCACTCCGATGTCGCCTCTCCGATGTCAGGCTCTGTCGGCAGCAGCGGGCACCATCAGCCACTCCGATGTCAGGCTCTGTCGGCAGCAGTAGCCACATCAGCCACTCCGATGTCAGGCTCTGCAGGCAGCAGTAGCCAACATCAGCCACTCCGATGTCAGGCTCTGTCGTCAGCAGTAGCCACATAAGCCACTCCGATGTCAGGCTCTGTCGTCAGCAGTAGCCACATCAGCCACTCCGATGTCAGGCTCTGTGAGCAGCAGTAGCCACCATCAGTCACTCAGGTGTCAGGCTCTGTCGTCAGCAGTAGCCACATAAGCCACTCCGATGTCAGGCTCTGTCGTCAGCAGTAGCCACATCAGCCACTCCGATGTCAGGCTCTGTCAGCAGCAGTAGCCACCATCAGCCACTCCGATGTCAGGGCTCTGTCGGCAGCAGCGGGCACCACCAGCCACTCCGATGTCAGGCTCTGCAGGCAGCAGTAGCCACCATCAGCCACTCCGATGTCAAGCTCTGTCGGCAGCAGTAGCCACCATCAGCCACTCCGATGTCAGAATCTGCCGGCAGCAGCGGGCACCATCAGCCACTCCGATGTCAGGCTCTGTCGGCAGCAGCGGGCATCATCAGCCACTCCGATGTCAGGCTCTGTCGTCAGCAGTAGCCACATCAGCCACTCCGATGTCAGGCTCTGCCGGCAGCAGTAGCCAACATCAGCCACTCCGATGTCAGGCTCTGTCGTCAGTAGTAGCCACATAAGCCACTCCGATGTCAGGCTCTGTAGTCAGCAGTAGCCACATCACCCACTCCGATGTCAGGCTCTGTCGTCAGCAGTAGCCACATAAGCCACTCCGATGTCAGGCTCTGTCGTCAGCAGTAGCCACATCACCCACTCCGATGTCAGGCTCTGTCGTCAGCAGTAGCCACATAAGCCACTCCGATGTCAGGCTCTGTCGTCAGCAGTAGCCACATCAGCCACTCCGATGTCAGGCTCTGTCAGCAGCAGTAGCCACCATCAGCCACTCCGATGTCAGGCTCTGTCGGCAGCAGCGGGCACCATCAGCCACTACGATGTCAGGCTCTGTCGTCAGCAGTAGCCACATAAGCCACTCCGATGTCAGGCTCTGCCGGCAGCAGTAGCCAACATCAGCCACTCCGATGTCAGGCTCTGTCGTCAGCAGTAGCCACATAAGCCACTCCGATGTCAGGCTCTGTCGGCAGCAGCGGGCACCATCAGCCACTCCGATGTCAGGCTCTGTCGTCAGCAGTAGCCACATCAGCCACTCCGATGTCAGGCTCTGCCGGCAGCAGTAGCCAACATCAGCCACTCCGATGTCAGGCTCTGTCGTCAGCAGTAGCCAAATAAGCCACTCCGATGTCAGGCTCTGTCGGCAGCAGCGGGCACCATCAGCCACTCCGATGTCAGGCTCTGTCGGCAGCAGCGGGCACCATCAGCCACTCCGGTGTCAGGCTCTGTCGGCAGCAGTAGCCACCATCAGTCACTCAGGTGTCAGGCTCTGTCAGCAGCAGTAGCCACCATCAGTCACTCCGATGTCAGGCTCTGCCGGCAGCAGCGGGCACCATCAGCCAATCCGATGTCAGGCTCTGTCGGCAGCAGCGGGCACCATCAGGCACTCCGATGTCAGGCTCTGTCGTCAGCAGTAGCCAACATCAGCCACTCCGATGTCAGGCTCTGTCGTCAGCAGTAGCCACATCACCCACTCCGATGTCAGGCTCTGTTGTCAGCAGTAGCCACATAAGCCACTCCGATGTCAGGCTCTGTCGTCAGCAGTAGCCACATCAGCCACTCCGATGTCAGGCTCTGTCGGCAGCAGTAGCCACATCAGCCACTCCGATGTCAGGCTCTGTCGGCAGCAGTAGCCACATCAGCCACACCGATGTCAGGCTCTGTCGGCAGCAGCGGGCACCATCAGCCACTCCGATGTCAGGCTTTGTCAGCAGCAGCGGGCACCATCAGCCACTCCGATGTCAGGCTCTGTCAGCAGCAGCAGGCACCATCAGCCACTCCGATGTCAGGGCTGTGCAAGCAGCAGCGGGCACCATCAGCCACTGCGATGTCAGGCTCTGTCGGCAGCAGTACCCACCATCAGCCACTCCGATGTCAGGGCTCTGCCAGCAGCAGCGGGCACCATCAGCCACTCCGATATCAGGCTCTGCCAGCAGCAGCGGGCACCATCAGCCACTCCGATGTCAGGCTCTGCCGGCAGCAGTAGCCAACATCAGCCACTCCGATGTCAGGCTCTGTCGTCTGCAGTAGCCACATAAGCCACTCCGATGTCAGGCTCTGTCGGCAGCAGCGGGCACCATCAGCCACTCCGATGTCAGGCTCTGTCGGCAGCAGCGGGCACCATCAGCCACTCCGGTGTCAGGCTCTGTCAGCAGCAGTGGCCACCATCAGTCACTCCGATGTCAGGCTCTGCCGGCAGCAGCGGGCACCATCAGCCAATCCGATGTCAGGCTCTGTCGGCAGCAGCGGGCACCATCAGCCACTCCGATGTCGCCACTCCGATGTCAGGCTCTGTCGGCAGCAGCGGGCACTATCAGCCACTCCGATGTCAGGCTCTGTCGTCAGCAGTAGCCACATAAGCCACTCCGATGTCAGGCTCTGTCGTCAGCAGTAGCCACATCAGCCACTCCGATGTCAGGCTCTGTCGTCAGCAGTAGCCACATCAGCCACTCCGATGTCAGGCTCTGTCAGCAGCAGTAGCCACCATCAGCCACTCCGATGTCAGGGCTCTGTCGGCAGCAGCGGGCACCATCAGCCACTCCGATGTCAGGCTCTGCCAACAGCAGCGGGCACCATCAGCCACTCCGATGTCAGGGCTCTGCCGGCAGCTGCGGGCACCATCAGCCACTCCGATGTCAGGCTCTGTCGTCAGCAGTAGCCACATCAGCCACTCCGATGTCAGGCTCTGCCGGCAGCAGTAGCCAACATCAGCCACTCCAATGTCAGGCTCTGTCGGCAGCAGCGGGCACCATCAGCCACTCCGATGTCAGGCTCTGTCGTCAGCAGTAGCCACATCAGCCACTCCGATGTCAGGCTCTGCCGGCAGCAGTAGCCAACATCAGCCACTCCGATGTCAGGCTCTGTCGTCAGCAGTAGCCACATAAGCCACTCCGATGTCAGGCTCTGTCGGCAGCAGCGGGCACCATCAGCCACTCCGATGTCAGGCTCTGTCGGCAGTAGCGGGCACCATCAGCCACTCCGATGTCAGGCTCTGTCGGCAGCAGTAGCCACCATCAGTCACTCAGGTGTCAGGCTCTGTCAGCAGCAGTAGCCACCATCAGTCACTCCGATGTCAGGCTCTGCCGGCAGCAGTGGGCACCATCAGCCACTCCGATTTCAGGCTCTGCCGGCAGCAGCGGGCACCATCAGCCAATCCGATGTCAGGCTCTGTCGGCAGCAGCGGGCACCATCAGCCACTCCGATGTCGCCACTCCAATGTCAGGCTCTGTCGGCAGAAGCGGGCACCATCAGCCACACCGATGTCAGGCTCTGTCGGCAGCAGTAGCCACCATCAGTCACTCAGGTGTCAGGCTCTGGCAGCAGCAGTAGCCACCATCAGTCACTCCGATGTCAGGCTCTGCCGGCAGCAGCGGGCACCATCAGCCACTCCGATTTCAGGCTCTGCCGGCAGCAGCGGGCACCATCAGCCAATCCGATGTCAGGCTCTGTCGGCAGCAGCGGGCACCATCAGCCAATCCGATGTCAGGCTCTGTCGGCAGCAGCGGGCACCATCAGCCACTCCGATGTCGCCACTCCGATGTCAGGCTCTGTCAGCAGCAGCGGGCACCATCAGCCACTCCGATGTCAGGGCTGTGCAAGCAGCAGCGGGCACCATCAGCCACTGCAATGTCAGGCTCTGTCGGCAGCAGTAGCCACATCAGCCACACCGATGTCAGGCTCTGTCGGCAGCAGCGGGCACCATCAGCCCCTGCGATGTCAGGCTCTGTCGGCAGTAGCGGGCACCATCAGCCACTCCGATGTCAGGCTCTGTCGGCAGCACCGGGCACCATCAGCCACTCCGATGTCAGGCTCTGTCGGCAGCAGTAGCCACCATCAGCCACTCCGATGTCAGGCTCTGTCGGCAGCAGTAGCCACCATCAGTCACTCAGGTGTCAGGCTCTGTCAGCAGCAGTAGCCACCATCAGTCACTCCGATGTCAGGCTCTGCCGGCAGCAGCGGGCACCATCAGCCACTCCGATTTCAGGCTCTGCCGGCAGCAGCGGGCACCATCAGCCAATCCGATGTCAGGCTCTGTCGGCAGCAGCGGGCACCATCAGCCACTCCGATGTCGCCACTCCAATGTCAGGCTCTGTCGGCAGCAGCGGGCACCATCAGCCACACCGATGTCAGGCTCTGTCGGCAGCAGTAGCCACCATCAGTCACTCAGGTGTCAGGCTCTGGCAGCAGCAGTAGCCACCATCAGTCACTCCGATGTCAGGCTCTGCCGGCAGCAGCGGGCACCATCAGCCACTCCGATTTCAGGCTCTGCCGGCAGCAGCGGGCACCATCAGCCAATCCGATGTCAGGCTCTGTCGGCAGCAGCGGGCACCATCAGCCAATCCGATGTCAGGCTCTGTCGGCAGCAGCGGGCACCATCAGCCACTCCGATGTCGCCACTCCGATGTCAGGCTCTGTCAGCAGCAGCGGGCACCATCAGCCACTCCGATGTCAGGGCTGTGCAAGCAGCAGCGGGCACCATCAGCCACTGCGATGTCAGGCTCTGTCGGCAGCAGTAGCCACATCAGCCACACCGATGTCAGGCTCTGTCGGCAGCAGCGGGCACCATCAGCCCCTGCGATGTCAGGCTCTGTCGGCAGCAGCGGGCACCATCAGCCACTCCGATGTCAGGCTCTGTCGGCAGCACCGGGCACCATCAGCCACTCCGATGTCAGGCTCTGTCGGCAGCAGTAGCCACCATCAGCCACTCCGATGTCAGGCTCTGTCGGCAGCAGTAGCCACCATCAGTCACTCAGGTGTCAGGCTCTGTCAGCAGCAGTAGCCACCATCAGTCACTCCGATGTCAGGCTCTGCCGGCAGCAGCGGGCACCATCAGCCACTCCGATTTCAGGCTCTGCCGGCAGCAGCGGGCACCATCAGCCAATCCGATGTCAGGCTCTGTCGGCAGCAGCGGGCACCATCAGCCACTCCGATGTCACGCTCTGTCGTCAGCAGTAGCCACATAAGCCACTCCGATGTCAGGCTCTGTCGTCAGCAGTAGCCACATAAGCCACTCCGATGTCAGGCTCTGTCGTCAGCAGTAGCCACATCAGCCACTCCGATGTCAGGCTCTGTCGTCAGCAGTAGCCACATCAGCCACTCCGATGTCAGGCTCTGTCGGCAGCAGTAGCCACATCAGCCACACCGATGTCAGGCTCTGTCGGCAGCAGCGGGCACCATCAGCCACTCCGATGTCAGGCTCTGTCGTCAGCAGTAGCCACATCAGCCACTCCGATGTCAGGCTCTGTCGTCAGCAGTAGCCACATCAGCCACTCCGATGTCAGGCTCTGTCAGCAGCAGTAGCCACCATCAGCCACTCCGATGTCAGGGCTCTGTCGGCAGCAGCGGGCACCATCAGCCACTCCGATGTCAGGCTCTGCCAACAGCAGCGGGCACCATCAGCCACTCCGATGTCAGGGCTCTGCCGGCAGCTGCGGGCACCATCAGCCACTCCGATGTCAGGCTCTGTCGTCAGCAGTAGCCACATCAGCCACTCCGATGTCAGGCTCTGCCGGCAGCAGTAGCCAACATCAGCCACTCCAATGTCAGGCTCTGTCGGCAGCAGCGGGCACCATCAGCCACTCCGATGTCAGGCTCTGTCGTCAGCAGTAGCCACATCAGCCACTCCGATGTCAGGCTCTGCCGGCAGCAGTAGCCAACATCAGCCACTCCGATGTCAGGCTCTGTCGTCAGCAGTAGCCACATAAGCCACTCCGATGTCAGGCTCTGTCGGCAGCAGTGGGCACCATCAGCCACTCCGATGTCAGGCTCTGTCGGCAGCAGTAGCCACCATCAGCCACTCCGATGTCAGGCTCTGTCGGCAGCAGTAGCCACCATCAGTCACTCAGGTGTCAGGCTCTGTCAGCAGCAGTAGCCACCATCAGTCACTCCGATGTCAGGCTCTGCCGGCAGCAGCGGGCACCATCAGCCACTCCGATTTCAGGCTCTGCCGGCAGCAGCGGGCACCATCAGCCAATCCGATGTCAGGCTCTGTCGGCAGCAGCGGGCACCATCAGCCACTCCGATGTCACGCTCTGTCGTCAGCAGTAGCCACATAAGCCACTCCGATGTCAGGCTCTGTCGTCAGCAGTAGCCACATAAGCCACTCCGATGTCAGGCTCTGTCGTCAGCAGTAGCCACATCAGCCACTCCGATGTCAGGCTCTGTCGTCAGCAGTAGCCACCTCAGCCACTCCGATGTCAGGCTCTGTCGGCAGCAGTAGCCACATCAGCCACACCGATGTCAGGCTCTGTCGGCAGCAGCGGGCACCATCAGCCACTCCGATGTCAGGCTCTGTCGTCAGCAGTAGCCACATCAGCCACTCCGATGTCAGGCTCTGTCGTCAGCAGTAGCCACATCAGCCACTCCGATGTCAGGCTCTGTCAGCAGCAGTAGCCACCATCAGCCACTCCGATGTCAGGGCTCTGTCGGCAGCAGCGGGCACCATCAGCCACTCCGATGTCAGGCTCTGCCAACAGCAGCGGGCACCATCAGCCACTCCGATGTCAGGGCTCTGCCGGCAGCTGCGGGCACCATCAGCCACTCCAATGTCAGGCTCTGTCGTCAGCAGTAGCCACATCAGCCACTCCGATGTCAGGCTCTGCCGGCAGCAGTAGCCAACATCAGCCACTCCGATGTCAGGCTCTGTCGTCAGCAGTAGCCACATAAGCCACTCCGATGTCAGGCTCTGTCGGCAGCAGTGGGCACCATCAGCCACTCCGATGTCAGGCTCTGTCGGCAGCAGCGGGCACCATCAGCCACTCCGATGTCAGGCTCTGTCGGCAGCAGTAGCCACCATCAGTCACTCAGGTGTCAGGCTCTGTCAGCAGCAGTAGCCACCATCAGTCACTCCGATGTCAGGCTCTGCCGGCAGCAGCGGGCACCATCAGCCACTCCGATTTCAGGCTCTTCCGGCAGCAGCGGGCGCCATCAGCCAATCCGATGTCAGGCTCTGTCGGCAGCAGCGGGCACCATCAGCCACTCCGATGTCGCCACTCCGATGTCAAGCTCTGTCGGCAGCAGTAGCCACATCAGCCACTCCGATGTCAGGCTCTGCCGGCAGCAGTAGCCACCTTCAGCCACTCCGATGTCAGGCTCTGTCGGCAGCAGCCTGCACCATCAGCCACTCCGATGTCAGGCTCTGTCGTCAGCAGTAGCCACATCAGCCACTCCGATGTCAGGCTCTGCCGGCAGCAGTAGCCAACATCAGCCACTCCGATGTCAGGCTCTGTCGTCAGCAGTAGCCACATCAGCCACTCCGATGTCAGGCTCTGTCGTCAGCAGTAGCCACATAAGCCACTCCGATGTCAGGCTCTGTCGTCAGCAGTAGCCACATCAGCCACTCCGATGTCAGGCTCTGCCGGCAGCAGTAGCCACCATCAGCCACTCCGATGTCAGGCTCTGTCGGCAGCAGCGGGCACCATCAGCCACTCCGATGTCAGGCTCTGTCGTCAGCAGTAGCCACATCAGCCACTCCGATGTCAGGCTCTGCCGGCAGCAGTAGCCAACATCAGCCACTCCGATGTCAGGCTCTGTCTTCAGCAGTAGCCACATAAGCCACTCCGATGTCAGGCTCTGTCAGCAGCAGTAGCCACCATCAGTCACTCAGGTGTCACGCTCTGTCGTCAGCAGTAGCCACATAAGCCACTCCGATGTCAGGCTCTGTCGTCAGCAGTAGCCACATCAGCCACTCCGATGTCAGGCTCTGTCGTCAGCAGTAGCCACATCAGCCACTCCGATGTCAGGCTCTGTCAGCAGCAGTAGCCACCATCAGCCACTCCGATGTCAGGGCTCTGTCGGCAGCAGCGGGCACCATCAGCCACTCCGATGTCAGGCTCTGCCAACAGCAGCGGGCACCATCAGCCACTCCGATGTCAGGGCTCTGCCGGCAGCAGCGGGCACCATCAGCCACTCCGATGTCAGGCTCTGCAGGCAGCAGTAGCCACCATCAGCCACTCCGATGTCAAGCTCTGTCGGCAGCAGTAGCCACCATCAGCCACTCCGATGTCAGAATCTGCCGGCAGCAGCGGGCACCATCAGCCACTCCGATGTCAGGCTCTGTCGGCAGCAGCGGGCACCATCAGCCACTCCGATGTCAGGCTCTGTCGGCAGCAGCGGGCACCATCAGCCACTCCGATGTCAGGCTCTGTCGTCAGCAGTAGCCACATCAGCCACTCCGATGTCAGGCTCTGCCGGCAGCAGCGGGCACCATCAGCCACTCCGATGTCAGGCTCTGTCGTCAGCAGTAGCCATATAAGCCACTCCGATGTCAGGCTCTGTCGTCAGCAGTAGCCACATCAGCCACTCCGATGTCAGGCTCTGCCGGCAGCAGCGGGCACCATCAGCCAATCCGATGTCAGGCTCTGTCGGCAGCAGCGGGCACCATCAGCCACTCCGATGTCGCCACTCCGATGTCAGGCTCTGTCGACGCAGCGGGCACAATCAGCCACTCCGATGTCAGGCTCTGTCGGCAGCACCGGGCACCATCAGCCACTCCGATGTCAGGGCTCTGTCGGCAGCAGCGGGTACCATCAGCCACTCCGATGTCAGGCTCTGCCGGCAGCAGCGGGCACCATCAGCCACTCCGATGTCAGGCTCTGCCGGCAGCAGCGGGCACCATCAGCCACTCCGATGTCAGGGCTGTGCAAGCAGCAGCGGGCACCATCAGCCACTGCGATGTCAGGCTCTGTCGGCAGCAGTAGCCACATAAGCCACTCCGATGTCAGGCTCTGTCGTCAGCAGTAGCCACATCAGCCACTCCGATGTCAGGCTCTGTCGTCAGCAGTAGCCACATCAGCCACTCCGATGTCAGGCTCTGCCGGCAGCAGCGGGCACCATCAGCCAATCCGATGTCAGGCTCTGTCGGCAGCAGCGGGCACCATCAGCCACTCCGATGTCGCCACTCCGATGTCAGGCTCTGTCGACGCAGCGGGCACAATCAGCCACTCCGATGTCAGGCTCTGTCGGCAGCACCGGGCACCATCAGCCACTCCGATGTCAGGCTCTGTCGGCAGCAGTAGCCACCATCAGCCACTCCGATGTCAGGCTCTGTCGGCAGCAGCGGGCACCATCAGCCACTCTGATGTCAGGCTCTGTAGTCAGCAGCGGGCACCATCAGCCACTCCGATGTCAGGCTCTGTCGGCAGCAGTAGCCACCATCAGCCACTCCGATGTCAGGGCTCTGTCGGCAGCAGCGGGTACCATCAGCCACTCCGATGTCAGGCTCTGCCGGCAGCAGCGGGCACCATCAGCCACTCCGATGTCAGGCTCTGCCGGCAGCAGCGGGCACCATCAGCCACTCCGATGTCAGGGCTGTGCAAGCAGCAGCGGGCACCATCAGCCACTGCGATGTCAGGCTCTGTCGGCAGCAGTAGCCACATAAGCCACTCCGATGTCAGGCTCTGTCGTCAGCAGTAGCCACATCAGCCACTCCGATGTCAGGCTCTGTCGTCAGCAGTAGCCACATCAGCCACTCCGATGTCAGGCTCTGTCAGCAGCAGTAGCCACCATCAGCCACTCCGATGTCAGGGCTCTGTCGGCAGCAGCGGGCACCATCAGCCACTCCGATGTCAGGCTCTGCCAACAGCAGCGGGCACCATCAGCCACTCCGATGTCAGGGCTCTGCCGGCAGCAGCGGGCACCATCAGTCACTCTGATGTCAGGCTCTGCAGGCAGCAGTAGCCACCATCAGCCACTCCGATGTCAAGCTCTGTCGGCAGCAGTAGCCACCATCAGCCACTCCGATGTCAGAATCTGCCGGCAGCAGCGGGCACCATCAGCCACTCCGATGTCAGGCTCTGTCGGCAGCACCGGGCACCATCAGCCACTCCGATGTCAGGCTCTGTCGGCAGCAGCGGGCACCATCAGCCACTCCGATGTCAGGCTCTGTCGTCAGCAGTAGCCACATCAGCCACTCCGATGTCAGGCTCTGCCGGCAGCAGCGGGCACCATCAGCCACTCCGATGTCAGGGCTCTGTCGTCAGCAGTAGCCATATAAGCCACTCCGATGTCAGGCTCTGTCGTCAGCAGTAGCCACATCAGCCACTCCGATGTCAGGCTCTGACGGCAGCAGTAGCCAACATCAGCCACTCCGCTGTCAGGCTCTGTCGTCAGCAGTAGCCATATAAGCCACTCCGATGTCAGGCTCTGTCGTCAGCAGTAGACACATCAGCCACTCCGATGTCAGGCTCTGCCGGCAGCAGCGGGCACCATCAGCCAATCCGATGTCAGGCTCTGTCGGCAGCAGCGGGCACCATCAGCCACTCCGATGTCGCCACTCCGATGTCAGGCTCTGTCGACGCAGCGGGCACCATCAGCCACTCCGATGTCAGGCTCTGTCGGCAGCACCGGGCACCATCAGCCACTCCGATGTCAGGCTCTGTCGGCAGCAGTAGCCACCATCAGCCACTCCGATGTCAGGCTCTGTCGGCAGCAGCGGGCACCATCAGCCACTCTGATGTCAGGCTCTGTAGTCAGCAGCGGGCACCATCAGCCACTCCGATGTCAGGCTCTGTCGGCAGCAGTAGCCACCATCAGCCACTCCGATGTCAGGGCTCTGTCGGCAGCAGCGGGTACCATCAGCCACTCCGATGTCAGGCTCTGCCGGCAGCAGCGGGCACCATCAGCCACTCCGATGTCAGGCTCTGCCGGCAGCAGTGGGCACCATCAGCCACTCCGATGTCAGGGCTGTGCAAGCAGCAGCGGGCACCATCAGCCACTGCGATGTCAGGCTCTGTCGGCAGCAGTAGCCACCATCAGCCACTCCGATGTCAGGGCTCTGCCACCAGCAGCGGGCACCATCAGCCACTCCGATGTCAGGCTCTGTCAGCAGCAGTAGCCACCATCAGTCACTCAGGTGTCACGCTCTGTCGTCAGCAGTAGCCACATAAGCCACTCCGATGTCAGGCTCTGTCGTCAGCAGTAGCCACATCAGCCACTCCGATGTCAGGCTCTGTCAGCAGCAGTAGCCACCATCAGCCACTCCGATGTCAGGGCTCTGTCGGCAGCAGCGGGCACCATCAGCCACTCCGATGTCAGGCTCTGCCAACAGCAGCGGGCACCATCAGCCACTCCGATGTCAGGGCTCTGCCGGCAGCAGCGGGCACCATCAGCCACTCCGATGTCAAGCTCTGTCGGCAGCAGTAGCCACCATCAGCCACTCCGATGTCAGAATCTGCCGGCAGCAGCGGGCACCATCAGCCACTCCGATGTCAGGCTCTGTCGGCAGCAGCGGGCACCATCAGCCACTCCGATGTCAGGCTCTGTCGTCAGCAGTAGCCACATCAGCCACTCCGATGTCAGGCTCTGCCGGCAGCAGCGGGCACCATCAGCCACTCCGATGTCAGGCTCTGTCGTCAGCAGTAGCCACATCAGCCACTCCGATGTCAGGCTCTGACGGCAGCAGTAGCCAACATCAGCCACTCCGCTGTCAGGCTCTGCCGGCAGCAGCGGGCACCATCAGCCAATCCGATGTCAGGCTCTGTCGGCAGCAGCGGGCACCATCAGCCACTCCGATGTCGCCACTCCGATGTCAGGCTCTGTCGACGCAGCGGGCACCATCAGCCACTCCGATATCAGGCTCTGTCGGCAGCACCGGGCACCATCAGCCACTCCGATGTCAGGCTCTGTCGGCAGCAGTAGCCACCATCAGCCACTCCGATGTCAGGCTCTGTCGGCAGCAGCGGGCACCATCAGCCACTCTGATGTCAGGCTCTGTAGTCAGCAGCGGGCACCATCAGCCACTCCGATGTCAGGCTCTGTCGGCAGCAGTAGCCACCATCAGCCACTCCGATGTCAGGGCTCTGTCGGCAGCAGCGGGTACCATCAGCCACTCCGATGTCAGGCTCTGCCGGCAGCAGCGGGCACCATCAGCCACTCCGATGTCAGGCTCTGTCGGCAGCAGTAGCCACCATCAGCCACTCCGATGTCAGGGCTCTGCCACCAGCAGCGGGCACCATCAGCCACTCCGATATCAGGCTCTGCCAGCAGCAGCGGGCACCATCAGCCACTCTGATGTCAGGCTCTGTCGGCAGCAGTAGCCACATCAGCCACTCCGATGTCAGGCTCTGTCGGCAGCAGTAGCCACATCAGCCACACCGATGTCAGGCTCTGTCGGCAGCAGCGGGCACCATCAGCCCCTGCGATGTCAGGCTCTGTCGGCAGCAGCGGGCACCATCAGCCACTCCGATGTCAGGCTCTGTCGGCAGCACCGGGCACCATCAGCCACTCCGATGTCAGGCTCTGTCGGCAGCAGTAGCCACCATCAGCCACTCCGATGTCAGGCTCTGTCGGCAGCAGCGGGCACCATCAGCCACTCTGATGTCAGGCTCTGTCGTCAGCAGCGGGCACCATCAGCCACTCCGATGTCAGGCTCTGTCGGCAGCAGTAGCCACCATCAGCCACTCCGATGTCATGGCTCTGTCGGCAGCAGCGGGCACCATCAGCCACTCCGATGTCAGGCTCTGCCGGCAGCAGCGGGCACCATCAGCCACTGCGATGTCAGGCTCTTTCGGCAGCAGTAGCCACCATCAGCCACTCCGATGTCAGGGCTCTGCCAGCAGCAGCGGGCACCATCAGCCACTCCGATATCAGCCTCTACCAGCAGCAGCGGGCACCATCAGCCACTCCGATGTCAGGCTCTGTCGGCAGCAGTAGCCACATCAGCCACACCGATGTCAGGCTCTGTCGGCAGCAGCAGGCACCATCAGCCCCTGCGATGTCAGGCTCTGTCGGCAGCAGCGGGCACCATCAGCCACTCCGATGTCAGGCTCTGTCGGCAAGACCGGGCAACATCAGCCACTCCGATGTCAGGCCCTGTCGGCAGCAGTAGCCACCATCAGCCACTCCGATGTCAGGCTCTGTCGGCAGAAGCGGGCACCATCAGCCACACTGATGTCAGGCTCTGTCGTCAGCAGCGGGCACCATCAGCCACTCCGATGTCAGGCTCTGTCGGCAGCAGTAGCCACCATCAGCCAATCCGATGTCAGGCTTTGTCAGCAGCAGCGGGCACCATCAGCCACTCCGATATCAGGCTCTGCCGGCAGCAGCGGGCACCATCAGCCACTCCGATGTCAGGCTCTGTCGGCAGCAGTAGCCACATCAGCCACACCGATGTCAGGCTCTGTCGGCAGCAGTGGGCACCATCAGCCACTTCGATATCAGGCTCTGCCGGCAGCAGCGGGCACAATCAGCCACTCCGATGTCAGGCTCTGCCGGCAGCAGCGGGCACCATCAGCCACTCCGATGTCAGGGCTGTGCAAGCAGCAGCGGGCACCATCAGCCACTGCGATGTCAGGCTCTGTCGGCAGCAGTAGCCACCATCAGCCACTCCGATGTCAGGGCTCTGCCAGCAGCAGCGGGCACCATCAACCACTCCGATATCAGGCTCTGCCAGCAGCAGCGGGCACCATCAGCCACTCTGATGTCAGGCTCTGTCGGCAGCAGTAGCCACATCAGCCACTCCGATGTCAGGCTCTGTCGGCAGCAGTAGCCAGATCAGCCACACCGATGTCAGGCTCTGTCGGCAGCAGCGGGCACCATCAGCCACTCTGATGTCAGGCTTTGTCAGCAGCAGCGGGCACCATCAGCCACTCCGATGTCAGGCTCTGTCAGCAGCAGCGGGCACCATCAGCCACTCCGATGTCAGAGCTTTGCATCAGCAGCGGGCACCATCAGCCACTGCGATGTCAGGCTCTGTCGGCAGCAGCTGGCACCATCAGCCCCTGCGATGTCAGGCTCTGCCAGCAGCAGCGGGCACCATCAGCCACTCTGATGTCAGGCTCTGTCGGCAGCAGTAGCCACATCAGCCACTCCGATGTCAGGCTCTGTCGGCAGCAGTAGCCACATGAGCCACACCGATGTCAGGCTCTGTCGGCAGCAGCGGGCACCATCAGCCCCTGCGATGTCAGGCTCTGTCGGCAGCAGCGGGCACCATCAGCCACTCCGATGTCAGGCTCTGTCGGCAGCACCGGGCACCATCAGCCACTCCGATGTCAGGCTCTGTCGGCAGCAGTAGCCACCATCAGCCACTCCGATGTCAGGCTCTCTCGGCAGCAGCGGGCACCATCAGCCACTCTGATGTCAGGCTCTCTCGGCAGCAGCGGGCACCATCAGCCACTCTGATGTCAGGCTCTGTCGTCAGCAGCAGGCACCATCGGCCACTCCGATGTAAGGGCACTGTCGGCAGCAGCGGGCACCATCAGCCACTCCGATGTCAGGCTCTGCCGGCAGCAGCGGGCACCATGAGCCACTCCGGTGTCAGGGCTGTGCAAGCAGCAGCGGGCACCATCAGCCACTCTGATGTCAGTCTCTGTCGGCAGCAGTAGCCAAATCAGCCACTCCGATGTCAGGCTCTGTCGGCAGCAGCGGGCACCATCAGCTCCTGCGATGTCAGGCTCTGTCGGCAGCAGCGGGCACCATCAGCCACTCCGATGTCAGGCTCTGTCGGCAGCACCGGGCACCATCAGCCACTCCGATGTCAGGCTCTGTCGGCAGCAGTAGCCACCATCAGCCACTCCGATGTCAGGCTCTGTCGGCAGCAGTAGCCACATCAGCCACTGCGATGTCAGGCTCTGTCGGCAGCAGTAGCCACATCAGCCACACCGATGTCAGGCTCTGTCGGCAGCAGCGGGCACCATCAGCCCCTGCGATGTCAGGCTCTGTCGGCAGCAGCGGGCACCATCAGCCACTCCGATGTCAGGCTCTGTCGGCAGCAGTAGCCACCATCAGCCACTCCGATGTCAGGGCTCTGTCGGCAGCAGCGGGCACCATCAGCCACTCCGATGTCAGGCTATGCCGGCAGCAGCGGGCACACTCAGCCACTCCGATGTCAGGCTCTGCCGGCTGCAGCGGGCACCATCAGCCACTCCGATGTCAGGGCTGTGCAAGCATCAGCGGGCACCATCAGCCACTGCGATGTCAGGCTCTGTCGGCAGCAGTAGCTACCATCAGCCACTCCGATGTCAGGCTCTGTCGGCAGCTGTAGCCACATCAGCCACTGCGATGTCAGGCTCTGTCGGCAGCAGTAGCCACCATCAGCCACTCCGATGTCAGGCTCTGTCGGCAGCAGCGGGCACCATCAGCCACTCTGTTGTCAGACTCTGTCGTCAGCAGCGGGCACCATCAGCCACTCCGATGTCAGGCTCTATCGGCAGCAGTAGCCACCATCAGCCACTCCGATGTCAGGCTCTGTCGGCAGCAGTAGCCACCATCAGCCCCTGCGATGTCAGGCTCTGTCGGCAGCAGCGGGCACCATCAGCCACTCCGATGTCAGGCTCTGTCGGCAGCACCGGGCACCATCAGCCACTCCGATGTCAGGCTCTGTCGGCAGCAGTAGCCACCATCAGCCACTCCGATGTCAGGCTCTGTCGGCAGCACCGGGCACCATCAGCCACTCCGATGTCAGGCTCTGTCGGCAGCACCGGGCACCATCAGCCACTCCGATGTCAGGCTCTGTCGGCAGCAGTAGCCACCATCAGCCACTCCGATGTCAGGCTCTGTCGGCAGCAGCGGGCACCATCAGCCACTCTGATGTCAGGCTCTGTCGTCAGCAGCGGGCACCATCAGCCACTCCGATGTCAGGCTCTGTCGGCAGCTGCAGTCACCATCAGCCACTCCGATGTCAGGGCTCTGTCAGCAGCAGCGGGCACCATCAGCCACTCCGATGTCAGGCTCTGCCGGCAGCAGCGGGCACCATCAGCCACTCCGATGTCAGGGCTGTGCAAGCAGCAGCGGGCACCATCAGCCACTGCGATGTCAGGCTCTGTCGGCAGCAGTAGCCACCATCAGCCACTCCGATGTCAGGGCTCTGCCAGCAGCAGCGGGCACCATCAGCCACTCCGATATCAGGCTCTGCCAGCAGCAGCGGGCACCATCAGCCACTCTGATGTCAGGCTCTGTCGGCAGCAGTAGCCACATCAGCCACACCGATGTCAGGCTCTGTCGGCAGCAGCAGGCACCATCAGCCCCTGCGATGTCAGGCTCTGTCGGCAGCAGCGGGCACCATCAGCCACTCCGATGTCAGGCTCTGTCGGCAGCACCGGGCACCATCAGCCACTCCGATGTCAGGCTCTGTCGGCAGCAGTAGCCACCATCAGCCACTCCGATGTCAGGCTCTGTCGGCAGCAGTAGCCACCATGAGCCAGTCCGATGTCAGGGCTCTGTCGGCAGCAGCGGGCACCATCAGCCACTCCGATGTCAGGCTCTGCCGGCAGCAGCGGGCACCATCAGCCAATCCGATGTCAGGCTTTGTCAGCAGCAGCGGGCACCATCAGCCACTCCGATATCAGGCTCTGCCAGCAGCAGCGGGCGCCATCAGCCACTCTGATGTCAGGCTCTGTCGGCAGCAGTAGCCACATCAGCCACTCCGATGTCAGGCTCTGTCGGCAGCAGTAGCCACATCAGCCACACCGATGTCAGGCTCTGTCGGCAGCAGCAGGCACCATCAGACCCTGCGATGTCAGGCTCTGTCGGCAGCAGCGGGCACCATCAGCCACTCCGATGTCAGGCTCTGTCGGCAGCACCGGGCAACATCAGCCACTCCGATGTCAGGCTCTGTCGGCAGCAGTAGCCACCATCAGCCACTCCGATATCAGGCTCTGTCGGCAGCAGCGGGCACCATCAGCCACTCTGATGTCAGGCTCTGTCGTCAGCAGCGGGCACCATCAGCCACTCCGATTTCAGGCTCTGTCGGCAGCAGTAGCCAAAATCAGCCACTCCGATTTCAGGCTCTGTCGGCAGCAGTAGCCACCATCAGCCACTCCGATGTCAGGGCTCTGCCAGCAGCAGCGGGCACCATCAGCCACTACGATATCAGGCTCTGCCAGCAGCAGCGGGCACCATCAGCCACTCCGATGTCAGGCTCTGTCGGCAGCAGTAGCCACCATCAGTCACTCAGGTGTCAGGCTCTGTCAGCAGCAGTAGCCACCATCAGTCACTCCGATGTCAGGCTCTGCCGGCAGCAGCGGGCACCATCAGCCACTCCGATGTCAGGCTCTGTTGGCAGCAGCGGGCAACATCAGCCACTCCGATGTCTGGCTCTGTCGGCAGCAGTTGCCACATCAGCCACTCCGATTTCAGGCTCTGCCGGCAGCAGCGGGCACCATCAGCAACTCCGATGTCAGGCTTTGTCGGCAGCAGTAGCCACATCAGCCACTCCGATGTCAGGCTCTGTCTGCAGCAGTAGCCACATCAGCCACTACGATGTCAGGCTCTGTCGGCAGCAGCGGGCAACATCAGCCACTACGATGTCAGGCTCTGCCGGCAGCAGCGGGCACCATAAGCCACTCCGATGTCAGGCTTTGTCAGCAGCAGCGGGCACCATCAGCCACTCCGATGTCAGGGCTGTGCAAGCAGCAGCGGGCACCATCAGCCACTCCGATGTCAGGCTCTGTCGGCAGCAGTAGCCACATCAGCCACACCGATGTCAGGCTCTGTCGGCAGCAGTGGGCACCATCAGCCACTTCGATATCAGGCTCTGCCGGCAGCAGCGGGCACAATCAGCCACTCCGATGTCAGGCTCTGCCGGCAGCAGCGGGCACCATCAGCCACTCCGATGTCAGGGCTGTGCAAGCAGCAGCGGGCACCATCAGCCACTGCGATGTCAGGCTCTGTCGGCAGCAGTAGCCACCATCAGCCACTCCGATGTCAGGGCTCTGCCAGCAGCAGCGGGCACCATCAACCACTCCGATATCAGGCTCTGCCAGCAGCAGCGGGCACCATCAGCCACTCTGATGTCAGGCTCTGTCGGCAGCAGTAGCCACATCAGCCACTCCGATGTCAGGCTCTGTCGGCAGCAGTAGCCAGATCAGCCACACCGATGTCAGGCTCTGTCGGCAGCAGCGGGCACCATCAGCCACTCTGATGTCAGGCTTTGTCAGCAGCAGCGGGCACCATCAGCCACTCCGATGTCAGGCTCTGTCAGCAGCAGCGGGCACCATCAGCCACTCCGATGTCAGGGCTTTGCATCAGCAGCGGGCACCATCAGCCACTGCGATGTCAGGCTCTGTCGGCAGCAGCTGGCACCATCAGCCCCTGCGATGTCAGGCTCTGCCAGCAGCAGCGGGCACCATCAGCCACTCTGATGTCAGGCTCTGTCGGCAGCAGTAGCCACATCAGCCACTCCGATGTCAGGCTCTGTCGGCAGCAGTAGCCACATGAGCCACACCGATGTCAGGCTCTGTCGGCAGCAGCGGGCACCATCAGCCCCTGCGATGTCAGGCTCTGTCGGCAGCAGCGGGCACCATCAGCCACTCCGATGTCAGGCTCTGTCGGCAGCACCGGGCACCATCAGCCACTCCGATGTCAGGCTCTGTCGGCAGCAGTAGCCACCATCAGCCACTCCGATGTCAGGCTCTCTCGGCAGCAGCGGGCACCATCAGCCACTCTGATGTCAGGCTCTCTCGGCAGCAGCGGGCACCATCAGCCACTCTGATGTCAGGCTCTGTCGTCAGCAGCAGGCACCATCGGCCACTCCGATGTAAGGGCACTGTCGGCAGCAGCGGGCACCATCAGCCACTCCGATGTCAGGCTCTGCCGGCAGCAGCGGGCACCATGAGCCACTCCGGTGTCAGGGCTGTGCAAGCAGCAGCGGGCACCATCAGCCACTCTGATGTCAGTCTCTGTCGGCAGCAGTAGCCAAATCAGCCACTCCGATGTCAGGCTCTGTCGGCAGCAGCGGGCACCATCAGCTCCTGCGATGTCAGGCTCTGTCGGCAGCAGCGGGCACCATCAGCCACTCCGATGTCAGGCTCTGTCGGCAGCACCGGGCACCATCAGCCACTCCGATGTCAGGCTCTGTCGGCAGCAGTAGCCACCATCAGCCACTCCGATGTCAGGCTCTGTCGGCAGCAGTAGCCACATCAGCCACTGCGATGTCAGGCTCTGTCGGCAGCAGTAGCCACATCAGCCACACCGATGTCAGGCTCTGTCGGCAGCAGCGGGCACCATCAGCCCCTGCGATGTCAGGCTCTGTCGGCAGCAGCGGGCACCATCAGCCACTCCGATGTCAGGCTCTGTCGGCAGCAGTAGCCACCATCAGCCACTCCGATGTCAGGGCTCTGTCGGCAGCAGCGGGCACCATCAGCCACTCCGATGTCAGGCTATGCCGGCAGCAGCGGGCACACTCAGCCACTCCGATGTCAGGCTCTGCCGGCTGCAGCGGGCACCATCAGCCACTCCGATGTCAGGGCTGTGCAAGCATCAGCGGGCACCATCAGCCACTGCGATGTCAGGCTCTGTCGGCAGCAGTAGCTACCATCAGCCACTCCGATGTCAGGCTCTGTCGGCAGCTGTAGCCACATCAGCCACTGCGATGTCAGGCTCTGTCGGCAGCAGTAGCCACCATCAGCCACTCCGATGTCAGGCTCTGTCGGCAGCAGCGGGCACCATCAGCCACTCTGTTGTCAGACTCTGTCGTCAGCAGCGGGCACCATCAGCCACTCCGATGTCAGGCTCTATCGGCAGCAGTAGCCACCATCAGCCACTCCGATGTCAGGCTCTGTCGGCAGCAGTAGCCACCATCAGCCCCTGCGATGTCAGGCTCTGTCGGCAGCAGCGGGCACCATCAGCCACTCCGATGTCAGGCTCTGTCGGCAGCACCGGGCACCATCAGCCACTCCGATGTCAGGCTCTGTCGGCAGCAGTAGCCACCATCAGCCACTCCGATGTCAGGCTCTGTCGGCAGCACCGGGCACCATCAGCCACTCCGATGTCAGGCTCTGTCGGCAGCACCGGGCACCATCAGCCACTCCGATGTCAGGCTCTGTCGGCAGCAGTAGCCACCATCAGCCACTCCGATGTCAGGCTCTGTCGGCAGCAGCGGGCACCATCAGCCACTCTGATGTCAGGCTCTGTCGTCAGCAGCGGGCACCATCAGCCACTCCGATGTCAGGCTCTGTCGGCAGCTGCAGTCACCATCAGCCACTCCGATGTCAGGGCTCTGTCAGCAGCAGCGGGCACCATCAGCCACTCCGATGTCAGGCTCTGCCGGCAGCAGCGGGCACCATCAGCCACTCCGATGTCAGGGCTGTGCAAGCAGCAGCGGGCACCATCAGCCACTGCGATGTCAGGCTCTGTCGGCAGCAGTAGCCACCATCAGCCACTCCGATGTCAGGGCTCTGCCAGCAGCAGCGGGCACCATCAGCCACTCCGATATCAGGCTCTGCCAGCAGCAGCGGGCACCATCAGCCACTCTGATGTCAGGCTCTGTCGGCAGCAGTAGCCACATCAGCCACACCGATGTCAGGCTCTGTCGGCAGCAGCAGGCACCATCAGCCCCTGCGATGTCAGGCTCTGTCGGCAGCAGTAGCCACATCAGCCACACCGATGTCAGGCTCTGTCGGCAGCAGCAGGCACCATCAGCCCCTGCGATGTCAGGCTCTGTCGGCAGCAGCGGGCACCATCAGCCACTCCGATGTCAGGCTCTGTCGGCAGCACCGGGCACCATCAGCCACTCCGATGTCAGGCTCTGTCGGCAGCAGTAGCCACCATCAGCCACTCCGATGTCAGGCTCTGTCGGCAGCAGTAGCCACCATGAGCCAGTCCGATGTCAGGGCTCTGTCGGCAGCAGCGGGCACCATCAGCCACTCCGATGTCAGGCTCTGCCGGCAGCAGCGGGCACCATCAGCCAATCCGATGTCAGGCTTTGTCAGCAGCAGCGGGCACCATCAGCCACTCCGATATCAGGCTCTGCCAGCAGCAGCGGGCGCCATCAGCCACTCTGATGTCAGGCTCTGTCGGCAGCAGTAGCCACATCAGCCACTCCGATGTCAGGCTCTGTCGGCAGCAGTAGCCACATCAGCCACACCGATGTCAGGCTCTGTCGGCAGCAGCAGGCACCATCAGACCCTGCGATGTCAGGCTCTGTCGGCAGCAGCGGGCACCATCAGCCACTCCGATGTCAGGCTCTGTCGGCAGCACCGGGCAACATCAGCCACTCCGATGTCAGGCTCTGTCGGCAGCAGTAGCCACCATCAGCCACTCCGATATCAGGCTCTGTCGGCAGCAGCGGGCACCATCAGCCACTCTGATGTCAGGCTCTGTCGTCAGCAGCGGGCACCATCAGCCACTCCGATTTCAGGCTCTGTCGGCAGCAGTAGCCAAAATCAGCCACTCCGATTTCAGGCTCTGTCGGCAGCAGTAGCCACCATCAGCCACTCCGATGTCAGGGCTCTGCCAGCAGCAGCGGGCACCATCAGCCACTACGATATCAGGCTCTGCCAGCAGCAGCGGGCACCATCAGCCACTCCGATGTCAGGCTCTGTCGGCAGCAGTAGCCACCATCAGTCACTCAGGTGTCAGGCTCTGTCAGCAGCAGTAGCCACCATCAGTCACTCCGATGTCAGGCTCTGCCGGCAGCAGCGGGCACCATCAGCCACTCCGATGTCAGGCTCTGTTGGCAGCAGCGGGCAACATCAGCCACTCCGATGTCTGGCTCTGTCGGCAGCAGTTGCCACATCAGCCACTCCGATTTCAGGCTCTGCCGGCAGCAGCGGGCACCATCAGCAACTCCGATGTCAGGCTTTGTCGGCAGCAGTAGCCACATCAGCCACTCCGATGTCAGGCTCTGTCTGCAGCAGTAGCCACATCAGCCACTACGATGTCAGGCTCTGTCGGCAGCAGCGGGCAACATCAGCCACTACGATGTCAGGCTCTGCCGGCAGCAGCGGGCACCATAAGCCACTCCGATGTCAGGCTTTGTCAGCAGCAGCGGGCACCATCAGCCACTCCGATGTCAGGGCTGTGCAAGCAGCAGCGGGCACCATCAGCCACTCCGATGTCAGGCTCTGCAAGCAGCAGCGGGCACCATCAGCCACTCCGATGTCAGGCTCTGTCGGCAGCAGAAGCCACCATCAGTCACTCAGGTGTCAGGCTCTGTCAGCAGCAGTAGCCACCATCAGTCACTCCGATGTCAGGCTCTGTTGGCAGCAGCGGGCACCATCAGCCACTCCGATGTCAGGGCTGTGCAAGCAGCAGAAGCCACCATCAGTCACTCAGGTGTCAGGCTCTGTCAGCAGCAGTAGCCACCATCAGTCACTCCGATGTCAGGCTCTGTTGGCAGCAGCGGGCACCATCAGCCACTCCGATGTCAGGGCTGTGCAAGCAGCAGCGGGCACCATCAGCCACTCCGATGTCAGGGCTGTGCAAGCAGCAGCGGGCACCATCAGCCACTGCGATGTCAGGCTCTGTCGGCAGCAGTAGCCACCATCAGCCACTCCGATGTCAGGGCTCTGCCAGCAGCAGCGGGCACCATCAGCCACTCCGATATCAGGCTCTGCCAGCAGCAGCGGGCACCATCAGCCACTCTGATGTCAGGCTCTGTCGGCAGCAGTAGCCTAATCAGCCACTCCGATGTCAGGCTCTGTCGGCAGCACCGGGCACCATCAGCCACTCCGATGTCAGGCTCTGTCGGCAGCAGTAGCCACATCAGCCACTCCGATGTCAGGCTCTGTCGGCAGCAGTAGCCACATCAGCCACTCCGATGTCAGGCTCTGTCGGCAGCACCGGGCACCATCAGCCACTCCGATGTCAGGCTCTGTCGGCAGCAGTAGCCACCATCAGCCACTCCGATGTCAGGCTCTGTCGGCAGCAGTAGCCACATCAGCCACTCCGATGTCAGGCTCTGTCGGCAGCAGTAGCCACATCAGCCACACCGATGTCAGGCTCTGTCGGCAGCAGCGGGCACCATCAGGCCCTGCGATGTCAGGCTCTGTCGGCAGCAGCGGGCACCATCAGCCACTCTGATGTCAGGCTGTGTCGGCAGCACCGATCACCATCAGCCACTCCGATGTCAGGCTCTGTCGGCAGCAGTAGCCACCATCAGCCACTCCGATGTCAGGCTCTGTCGGCAGCAGCGGGCACCATCAGCCACTCTGATGTCAGGCTCTGTCGGCAGCAGCGGGCACCATCAGCCACTCTGATGTCAGGCTCTGTCGTCAGCAGCGTGCACCATCAGCCACTCCGATGTCAGGCTCTATCGGCAGCAGTAGCCACCATCAGCCACTCCGATGTCAGGCTCTGTCGGCAGCAGCGGGCACCATCAGCCACTCCGATGTCAGGCTATGCCGGCAGCAGCGGGCACCATCAGCCACTCCGATGTCAGGCTCTGCCGGCAGCAGCGGGCACCATCAGCCACTCCGATGTCAGGGCTGTGCAAGCAGCAGCGGGCACCATCAGCCACTGCGATGTCAGGCTCTGTCGGCAGCAGTAGCCACCATCAGCCACTCCGATGTCAGGGCTCTGCCAGCAGCAGCGGGCACCATCAGCCACTCCGATATCAGGCTCTGCCAGCAGCAGCGGGCACCATCAGCCACTCTGATGTCAGGATCTGTCGGCAGCAGTAGCCACATCAGCCACTCCGATGTCAGGCTCTGTCGGCAGCAGTAGCCACATCAGCCACACCGATGTCAGGCTCTGTCGGCAGCAGCGGGCACCATCAGCCACTCCGATGTCAGGCTTTGTCAGCAGCAGCGGGCACCATCAGCCACTCCGATGTCAGGCTCTGTCAGCAGCATCGGGCACCATAAGCCACTCCGATGTCAGGGCTGTGCAAGCAGCAGCGGGCACCATCAGCCACTGCGATGTCAGGCTCTGTCGGCAGCAGTAGCCACATCAGCCACACCGATGTCAGGCTCTGTCGGAGGCAGCGGGCACCATCAGCCCCTGCGATGTCAGGCTCTGTCGGCAGCAGCGGGCACCATCAGCCACTCCGATGTCAGGCTCTGTCGGCAGCACCGGGCACCATCAGCCACTCCGGTGTCAGGCTCTGTCGGCAGCAGTAGCCACCATATGCCACTCCGATGTCAGGCTCTGTCGGCAGCAGCGGGCACCATCAGCCACTCTGATGTCAGGCTCTGTCGTCAGCAGTGGGCACCATCAGCCACTCTGATGTCAGGCTCTGTCGTCAGCAGCGGGCACCATCAGCCACTCCGATGTCAGGCTCTGTCGGCAGCAGTAGCCACATCAGCCACACCGATGTCAGGCTCTGTCGGCAGCAGCGGGCACCATCAGCCACTCCGATGTCAGGCTCTGTCGGCAGCAGTAGCCACATCAGCCACTCCGATGTCAGGCTCTGTCGGCAGCACCGGGCACCATCAGCCACTCCGATGTCAGGCTCTGTCGGCAGCAGTAGCCACCATAAGCCACTCCGATGTCAGGCTCTGTCGGCAGCAGTAGCCACATCAGCCACTCCGATGTCAGGCTCTGTCGGCAGCAGTAGCCACATCAGCCACACCGATGTCAGGCTCTGTCGGCAGCAGCGGGCACCATCAGGCCCTGCGATGTCAGGCTCTGTCGGCAGCAGCGGGCACCATCAGCCACTCTGATGTCAGGCTGTGTCGGCAGCACCGATCACCATCAGCCACTCCGATGTCAGGCTCTGTCGGCAGCAGTAGCCACATCAGCCACTCCGATGTCAGGCTCTGTCGGCAGCAGTAGCCACATCAGCCACACCGATGTCAGGCTCTGTCGGCAGCAGCGGGCACCATCAGCCACTCTGATGTCAGGCTCTGTCGTCAGCAGTGGGCACCATCAGCCACTCTGATGTCAGGCTCTGTCGTCAGCAGCGGGCACCATCAGCCACTCCGATGTCAGGCTCTGTCGGCAGCAGTAGCCACATCAGCCACACCGATGTCAGGCTCTGTCGGCAGCAGCGGGCACCATCAGCCACTCCGATGTCAGGCTCTGTCGGCAGCAGTAGCCACATCAGCCACTCCGATGTCAGGCTCTGTCGGCAGCACCGGGCACCATCAGCCACTCCGATGTCAGGCTCTGTCGGCAGCAGTAGCCACCATAAGCCACTCCGATGTCAGGCTCTGTCGGCAGCAGTAGCCACATCAGCCACTCCGATGTCAGGCTCTGTCGGCAGCAGTAGCCACATCAGCCACACCGATGTCAGGCTCTGTCGGCAGCAGCGGGCACCATCAGGCCCTGCGATGTCAGGCTCTGTCGGCAGCAGCGGGCACCATCAGCCACTCTGATGTCAGGCTCTGTCGGCAGCAGCGGGCACCATCAGCCACTCTGATGTCAGGCTCTGTCGTCAGCAGCGTGCACCATCAGCCACTCCGATGTCAGGCTCTATCGGCAGCAGTAGCCACCATCAGCCACTCCGATGTCAGGCTCTGTCGGCAGCAGCGGGCACCATCAGCCACTCCGATGTCAGGCTATGCCGGCAGCAGCGGGCACCATCAGCCACTCCGATGTCAGGCTCTGCCGGCAGCAGCGGGCACCATCAGCCACTCCGATGTCAGGGCTGTGCAAGCAGCAGCGGGCACCATCAGCCACTGCGATGTCAGGCTCTGTCGGCAGCAGTAGCCACCATCAGCCACTCCGATGTCAGGGCTCTGCCAGCAGCAGCGGGCACCATCAGCCACTCCGATATCAGGCTCTGCCAGCAGCAGCGGGCACCATCAGCCACTCTGATGTCAGGATCTGTCGGCAGCAGTAGCCACATCAGCCACTCCGATGTCAGGCTCTGTCGGCAGCAGTAGCCACATCAGCCACACCGATGTCAGGCTCTGTCGGCAGCAGCGGGCACCATCAGCCACTCCGATGTCAGGCTTTGTCAGCAGCAGCGGGCACCATCAGCCACTCCGATGTCAGGCTCTGTCAGCAGCATCGGGCACCATAAGCCACTCCGATGTCAGGGCTGTGCAAGCAGCAGCGGGCACCATCAGCCACTGCGATGTCAGGCTCTGTCGGCAGCAGTAGCCACATCAGCCACACCGATGTCAGGCTCTGTCGGAGGCAGCGGGCACCATCAGCCCCTGCGATGTCAGGCTCTGTCGGCAGCAGCGGGCACCATCAGCCACTCCGATGTCAGGCTCTGTCGGCAGCACCGGGCACCATCAGCCACTCCGGTGTCAGGCTCTGTCGGCAGCAGTAGCCACCATATGCCACTCCGATGTCAGGCTCTGTCGGCAGCAGCGGGCACCATCAGCCACTCTGATGTCAGGCTCTGTCGTCAGCAGTGGGCACCATCAGCCACTCTGATGTCAGGCTCTGTCGTCAGCAGCGGGCACCATCAGCCACTCCGATGTCAGGCTCTGTCGGCAGCAGTAGCCACATCAGCCACACCGATGTCAGGCTCTGTCGGCAGCAGCGGGCACCATCAGCCCCTGCGATGTCAGGCTCTGTCGGCAGCAGCGGGCACCATCAGCCACTCCGATGTCAGGCTCTGTCGGCAGCACCGGGCACCATCAGCCACTCCGATGTCAGGCTCTGTCGGCAGCAGTAGCCACCATATGCCACTCCGATGTCAGGCTCTGTCGGCAGCAGCGGGCACCATCAGCCACTCTGATGTCAGGCTCTGTCGGCAGCAGTAGCCACATCAGCCACTCCGATGTCAGGCTCTGTCGGCAGCACCGGGCACCATCAGCCACTCCGATGTCAGGCTCTGTCGGCAGCAGTAGCCACCATCAGCCACTCCGATGTCAGGCTCTGTCGGCAGCAGTAGCCACATCAGCCACTCCGATGTCAGGCTCTGTCGGCAGCAGTAGCCACATCAGCCACACCGATGTCAGGCTCTGTCGGCAGCAGCGGGCACCATCAGGCCCTGCGATGTCAGGCTCTGTCGGCAGCAGCGGGCACCATCAGCCACTCTGATGTCAGGCTGTGTCGGCAGCACCGATCACCATCAGCCACTCCGATGTCAGGCTCTGTCGGCAGCAGTAGCCACCATCAGCCACTCCGATGTCAGGCTCTGTCGGCAGCAGCGGGCACCATCAGCCACTCTGATGTCAGGCTCTGTCGGCAGCAGCGGGCACCATCAGCCACTCTGATGTCAGGCTCTGTCGTCAGCAGCGTGCACCATCAGCCACTCCGATGTCAGGCTCTATCGGCAGCAGTAGCCACCATCAGCCACTCCGATGTCAGGCTCTGTCGGCAGCAGCGGGCACCATCAGCCACTCCGATGTCAGGCTATGCCGGCAGCAGCGGGCACCATCAGCCACTCCGATGTCAGGCTCTGCCGGCAGCAGCGGGCACCATCAGCCACTCCGATGTCAGGGCTGTGCAAGCAGCAGCGGGCACCATCAGCCACTGCGATGTCAGGCTCTGTCGGCAGCAGTAGCCACCATCAGCCACTCCGATGTCAGGGCTCTGCCAGCAGCAGCGGGCACCATCAGCCACTCCGATATCAGGCTCTGCCAGCAGCAGCGGGCACCATCAGCCACTCTGATGTCAGGATCTGTCGGCAATAGTAGCCACATCAGCCACTCCGATGTCAGGCTCTGTCGGCAGCAGTAGCCACCATATGCCACTCCGATGTCAGGCTCTGTCGGCAGCAGCGGGCACCATCAGCCACTCTGATGTCAGGCTCTGTCGGCAGCAGTAGCCACATTAGCCACTCCGATGTCAGGCTCTGTCGGCAGCACCGGGCACCATCAGCCACTCCGATGTCAGGCTCTGTCGGCAGCAGTAGCCACCATCAGCCACTCCGATGTCAGGCTCTGTCGGCAGCAGTAGCCACATCAGCCACTCCGATGTCAGGCTCTGTCGGCAGCAGTAGCCACATCAGCCACACCGATGTCAGGCTCTGTCGGCAGCAGCGGGCACCATCAGCCCCTGCGATGTCAGGCTCTGTCGGCAGCAGCGGGCACCATCAGCCACTCCGATGTCAGGCTCTGTCGGCAGCAGTAGCCACCATCAGCCACTCCGATGTCAGGGCTCTGTCGGCAGCAGCGGGCACCATCAGCCACTCCGATGTCAGGCTATGCCGGCAGCAGCGGGCACACTCAGCCACTCCGATGTCAGGCTCTGCCGGCTGCAGCGGGCACCATCAGCCACTCCGATGTCAGGGCTGTGCAAGCATCAGCGGGCACCATCAGCCACTGCGATGTCAGGCTCTGTCGGCAGCAGTAGCTACCATCAGCCACTCCGATGTCAGGCTCTGTCGGCAGCTGTAGCCACATCAGCCACTGCGATGTCAGGCTCTGTCGGCAGCAGTAGCCACCATCAGCCACTCCGATGTCAGGCTCTGTCGGCAGCAGCGGGCACCATCAGCCACTCTGTTGTCAGACTCTGTCGTCAGCAGCGGGCACCATCAGCCACTCCGATGTCAGGCTCTATCGGCAGCAGTAGCCACCATCAGCCACTCCGATGTCAGGCTCTGTCGGCAGCAGTAGCCACCATCAGCCCCTGCGATGTCAGGCTCTGTCGGCAGCAGCGGGCACCATCAGCCACTCCGATGTCAGGCTCTGTCGGCAGCACCGGGCACCATCAGCCACTCCGATGTCAGGCTCTGTCGGCAGCAGTAGCCACCATCAGCCACTCCGATGTCAGGCTCTGTCGGCAGCACCGGGCACCATCAGCCACTCCGATGTCAGGCTCTGTCGGCAGCACCGGGCACCATCAGCCACTCCGATGTCAGGCTCTGTCGGCAGCAGTAGCCACCATCAGCCACTCCGATGTCAGGCTCTGTCGGCAGCAGCGGGCACCATCAGCCACTCTGATGTCAGGCTCTGTCGTCAGCAGCGGGCACCATCAGCCACTCCGATGTCAGGCTCTGTCGGCAGCTGCAGTCACCATCAGCCACTCCGATGTCAGGGCTCTGTCAGCAGCAGCGGGCACCATCAGCCACTCCGATGTCAGGCTCTGCCGGCAGCAGCGGGCACCATCAGCCACTCCGATGTCAGGGCTGTGCAAGCAGCAGCGGGCACCATCAGCCACTGCGATGTCAGGCTCTGTCGGCAGCAGTAGCCACCATCAGCCACTCCGATGTCAGGGCTCTGCCAGCAGCAGCGGGCACCATCAGCCACTCCGATATCAGGCTCTGCCAGCAGCAGCGGGCACCATCAGCCACTCTGATGTCAGGCTCTGTCGGCAGCAGTAGCCACATCAGCCACACCGATGTCAGGCTCTGTCGGCAGCAGCAGGCACCATCAGCCCCTGCGATGTCAGGCTCTGTCGGCAGCAGCGGGCACCATCAGCCACTCCGATGTCAGGCTCTGTCGGCAGCACCGGGCACCATCAGCCACTCCGATGTCAGGCTCTGTCGGCAGCAGTAGCCACCATCAGCCACTCCGATGTCAGGCTCTGTCGGCAGCAGTAGCCACCATGAGCCAGTCCGATGTCAGGGCTCTGTCGGCAGCAGCGGGCACCATCAGCCACTCCGATGTCAGGCTCTGCCGGCAGCAGCGGGCACCATCAGCCAATCCGATGTCAGGCTTTGTCAGCAGCAGCGGGCACCATCAGCCACTCCGATATCAGGCTCTGCCAGCAGCAGCGGGCGCCATCAGCCACTCTGATGTCAGGCTCTGTCGGCAGCAGTAGCCACATCAGCCACTCCGATGTCAGGCTCTGTCGGCAGCAGTAGCCACATCAGCCACACCGATGTCAGGCTCTGTCGGCAGCAGCAGGCACCATCAGACCCTGCGATGTCAGGCTCTGTCGGCAGCAGCGGGCACCATCAGCCACTCCGATGTCAGGCTCTGTCGGCAGCACCGGGCAACATCAGCCACTCCGATGTCAGGCTCTGTCGGCAGCAGTAGCCACCATCAGCCACTCCGATATCAGGCTCTGTCGGCAGCAGCGGGCACCATCAGCCACTCTGATGTCAGGCTCTGTCGTCAGCAGCGGGCACCATCAGCCACTCCGATTTCAGGCTCTGTCGGCAGCAGTAGCCAAAATCAGCCACTCCGATTTCAGGCTCTGTCGGCAGCAGTAGCCACCATCAGCCACTCCGATGTCAGGGCTCTGCCAGCAGCAGCGGGCACCATCAGCCACTACGATATCAGGCTCTGCCAGCAGCAGCGGGCACCATCAGCCACTCCGATGTCAGGCTCTGTCGGCAGCAGTAGCCACCATCAGTCACTCAGGTGTCAGGCTCTGTCAGCAGCAGTAGCCACCATCAGTCACTCCGATGTCAGGCTCTGCCGGCAGCAGCGGGCACCATCAGCCACTCCGATGTCAGGCTCTGTTGGCAGCAGCGGGCAACATCAGCCACTCCGATGTCTGGCTCTGTCGGCAGCAGTTGCCACATCAGCCACTCCGATTTCAGGCTCTGCCGGCAGCAGCGGGCACCATCAGCAACTCCGATGTCAGGCTTTGTCGGCAGCAGTAGCCACATCAGCCACTCCGATGTCAGGCTCTGTCTGCAGCAGTAGCCACATCAGCCACTACGATGTCAGGCTCTGTCGGCAGCAGCGGGCAACATCAGCCACTACGATGTCAGGCTCTGCCGGCAGCAGCGGGCACCATAAGCCACTCCGATGTCAGGCTTTGTCAGCAGCAGCGGGCACCATCAGCCACTCCGATGTCAGGGCTGTGCAAGCAGCAGCGGGCACCATCAGCCACTCCGATGTCAGGCTCTGCAAGCAGCAGCGGGCACCATCAGCCACTCCGATGTCAGGCTCTGTCGGCAGCAGAAGCCACCATCAGTCACTCAGGTGTCAGGCTCTGTCAGCAGCAGTAGCCACCATCAGTCACTCCGATGTCAGGCTCTGTTGGCAGCAGCGGGCACCATCAGCCACTCCGATGTCAGGGCTGTGCAAGCAGCAGAAGCCACCATCAGTCACTCAGGTGTCAGGCTCTGTCAGCAGCAGTAGCCACCATCAGTCACTCCGATGTCAGGCTCTGTTGGCAGCAGCGGGCACCATCAGCCACTCCGATGTCAGGGCTGTGCAAGCAGCAGCGGGCACCATCAGCCACTCCGATGTCAGGGCTGTGCAAGCAGCAGCGGGCACCATCAGCCACTGCGATGTCAGGCTCTGTCGGCAGCAGTAGCCACCATCAGCCACTCCGATGTCAGGGCTCTGCCAGCAGCAGCGGGCACCATCAGCCACTCCGATATCAGGCTCTGCCAGCAGCAGCGGGCACCATCAGCCACTCTGATGTCAGGCTCTGTCGGCAGCAGTAGCCTAATCAGCCACTCCGATGTCAGGCTCTGTCGGCAGCACCGGGCACCATCAGCCACTCCGATGTCAGGCTCTGTCGGCAGCAGTAGCCACATCAGCCACTCCGATGTCAGGCTCTGTCGGCAGCAGTAGCCACATCAGCCACTCCGATGTCAGGCTCTGTCGGCAGCACCGGGCACCATCAGCCACTCCGATGTCAGGCTCTGTCGGCAGCAGTAGCCACCATCAGCCACTCCGATGTCAGGCTCTGTCGGCAGCAGTAGCCACATCAGCCACTCCGATGTCAGGCTCTGTCGGCAGCAGTAGCCACATCAGCCACACCGATGTCAGGCTCTGTCGGCAGCAGCGGGCACCATCAGGCCCTGCGATGTCAGGCTCTGTCGGCAGCAGCGGGCACCATCAGCCACTCTGATGTCAGGCTGTGTCGGCAGCACCGATCACCATCAGCCACTCCGATGTCAGGCTCTGTCGGCAGCAGTAGCCACCATCAGCCACTCCGATGTCAGGCTCTGTCGGCAGCAGCGGGCACCATCAGCCACTCTGATGTCAGGCTCTGTCGGCAGCAGCGGGCACCATCAGCCACTCTGATGTCAGGCTCTGTCGTCAGCAGCGTGCACCATCAGCCACTCCGATGTCAGGCTCTATCGGCAGCAGTAGCCACCATCAGCCACTCCGATGTCAGGCTCTGTCGGCAGCAGCGGGCACCATCAGCCACTCCGATGTCAGGCTATGCCGGCAGCAGCGGGCACCATCAGCCACTCCGATGTCAGGCTCTGCCGGCAGCAGCGGGCACCATCAGCCACTCCGATGTCAGGGCTGTGCAAGCAGCAGCGGGCACCATCAGCCACTGCGATGTCAGGCTCTGTCGGCAGCAGTAGCCACCATCAGCCACTCCGATGTCAGGGCTCTGCCAGCAGCAGCGGGCACCATCAGCCACTCCGATATCAGGCTCTGCCAGCAGCAGCGGGCACCATCAGCCACTCTGATGTCAGGATCTGTCGGCAGCAGTAGCCACATCAGCCACTCCGATGTCAGGCTCTGTCGGCAGCAGTAGCCACATCAGCCACACCGATGTCAGGCTCTGTCGGCAGCAGCGGGCACCATCAGCCACTCCGATGTCAGGCTTTGTCAGCAGCAGCGGGCACCATCAGCCACTCCGATGTCAGGCTCTGTCAGCAGCATCGGGCACCATAAGCCACTCCGATGTCAGGGCTGTGCAAGCAGCAGCGGGCACCATCAGCCACTGCGATGTCAGGCTCTGTCGGCAGCAGTAGCCACATCAGCCACACCGATGTCAGGCTCTGTCGGAGGCAGCGGGCACCATCAGCCCCTGCGATGTCAGGCTCTGTCGGCAGCAGCGGGCACCATCAGCCACTCCGATGTCAGGCTCTGTCGGCAGCACCGGGCACCATCAGCCACTCCGGTGTCAGGCTCTGTCGGCAGCAGTAGCCACCATATGCCACTCCGATGTCAGGCTCTGTCGGCAGCAGCGGGCACCATCAGCCACTCTGATGTCAGGCTCTGTCGTCAGCAGTGGGCACCATCAGCCACTCTGATGTCAGGCTCTGTCGTCAGCAGCGGGCACCATCAGCCACTCCGATGTCAGGCTCTGTCGGCAGCAGTAGCCACATCAGCCACACCGATGTCAGGCTCTGTCGGCAGCAGCGGGCACCATCAGCCACTCCGATGTCAGGCTCTGTCGGCAGCAGTAGCCACATCAGCCACTCCGATGTCAGGCTCTGTCGGCAGCACCGGGCACCATCAGCCACTCCGATGTCAGGCTCTGTCGGCAGCAGTAGCCACCATAAGCCACTCCGATGTCAGGCTCTGTCGGCAGCAGTAGCCACATCAGCCACTCCGATGTCAGGCTCTGTCGGCAGCAGTAGCCACATCAGCCACACCGATGTCAGGCTCTGTCGGCAGCAGCGGGCACCATCAGGCCCTGCGATGTCAGGCTCTGTCGGCAGCAGCGGGCACCATCAGCCACTCTGATGTCAGGCTGTGTCGGCAGCACCGATCACCATCAGCCACTCCGATGTCAGGCTCTGTCGGCAGCAGTAGCCACCATCAGCCACTCCGATGTCAGGCTCTGTCGGCAGCAGCGGGCACCATCAGCCACTCTGATGTCAGGCTCTGTCGGCAGCAGCGGGCACCATCAGCCACTCTGATGTCAGGCTCTGTCGTCAGCAGCGTGCACCATCAGCCACTCCGATGTCAGGCTCTATCGGCAGCAGTAGCCACCATCAGCCACTCCGATGTCAGGCTCTGTCGGCAGCAGCGGGCACCATCAGCCACTCCGATGTCAGGCTATGCCGGCAGCAGCGGGCACCATCAGCCACTCCGATGTCAGGCTCTGCCGGCAGCAGCGGGCACCATCAGCCACTCCGATGTCAGGGCTGTGCAAGCAGCAGCGGGCACCATCAGCCACTGCGATGTCAGGCTCTGTCGGCAGCAGTAGCCACCATCAGCCACTCCGATGTCAGGGCTCTGCCAGCAGCAGCGGGCACCATCAGCCACTCCGATATCAGGCTCTGCCAGCAGCAGCGGGCACCATCAGCCACTCTGATGTCAGGATCTGTCGGCAGCAGTAGCCACATCAGCCACTCCGATGTCAGGCTCTGTCGGCAGCAGTAGCCACATCAGCCACACCGATGTCAGGCTCTGTCGGCAGCAGCGGGCACCATCAGCCACTCCGATGTCAGGCTTTGTCAGCAGCAGCGGGCACCATCAGCCACTCCGATGTCAGGCTCTGTCAGCAGCATCGGGCACCATAAGCCACTCCGATGTCAGGGCTGTGCAAGCAGCAGCGGGCACCATCAGCCACTGCGATGTCAGGCTCTGTCGGCAGCAGTAGCCACATCAGCCACACCGATGTCAGGCTCTGTCGGAGGCAGCGGGCACCATCAGCCCCTGCGATGTCAGGCTCTGTCGGCAGCAGCGGGCACCATCAGCCACTCCGATGTCAGGCTCTGTCGGCAGCACCGGGCACCATCAGCCACTCCGGTGTCAGGCTCTGTCGGCAGCAGTAGCCACCATATGCCACTCCGATGTCAGGCTCTGTCGGCAGCAGCGGGCACCATCAGCCACTCTGATGTCAGGCTCTGTCGTCAGCAGTGGGCACCATCAGCCACTCTGATGTCAGGCTCTGTCGTCAGCAGCGGGCACCATCAGCCACTCCGATGTCAGGCTCTGTCGGCAGCAGTAGCCACATCAGCCACACCGATGTCAGGCTCTGTCGGCAGCAGCGGGCACCATCAGCCCCTGCGATGTCAGGCTCTGTCGGCAGCAGCGGGCACCATCAGCCACTCCGATGTCAGGCTCTGTCGGCAGCACCGGGCACCATCAGCCACTCCGATGTCAGGCTCTGTCGGCAGCAGTAGCCACCATATGCCGCTCCGATGTCAGGCTCTGTCGGCAGCAGCGGGCACCATCAGCCACTCTGATGTCAGGCTCTGTCGGCAGCAGTAGCCACATCAGCCACTCCGATGTCAGGCTCTGTCGGCAGCACCGGGCACCATCAGCCACTCCGATGTCAGGCTCTGTCGGCAGCAGTAGCCACCATCAGCCACTCCGATGTCAGGCTCTGTCGGCAGCAGTAGCCACATCAGCCACTCCGATGTCAGGCTCTGTCGGCAGCAGTAGCCACATCAGCCACACCGATGTCAGGCTCTGTCGGCAGCAGCGGGCACCATCAGGCCCTGCGATGTCAGGCTCTGTCGGCAGCAGCGGGCACCATCAGCCACTCTGATGTCAGGCTGTGTCGGCAGCACCGATCACCATCAGCCACTCCGATGTCAGGCTCTGTCGGCAGCAGTAGCCACCATCAGCCACTCCGATGTCAGGCTCTGTCGGCAGCAGCGGGCACCATCAGCCACTCTGATGTCAGGCTCTGTCGGCAGCAGCGGGCACCATCAGCCACTCTGATGTCAGGCTCTGTCGTCAGCAGCGTGCACCATCAGCCACTCCGATGTCAGGCTCTATCGGCAGCAGTAGCCACCATCAGCCACTCCGATGTCAGGCTCTGTCGGCAGCAGCGGGCACCATCAGCCACTCCGATGTCAGGCTATGCCGGCAGCAGCGGGCACCATCAGCCACTCCGATGTCAGGCTCTGCCGGCAGCAGCGGGCACCATCAGCCACTCCGATGTCAGGGCTGTGCAAGCAGCAGCGGGCACCATCAGCCACTGCGATGTCAGGCTCTGTCGGCAGCAGTAGCCACCATCAGCCACTCCGATGTCAGGGCTCTGCCAGCAGCAGCGGGCACCATCAGCCACTCCGATATCAGGCTCTGCCAGCAGCAGCGGGCACCATCAGCCACTCTGATGTCAGGATCTGTCGGCAATAGTAGCCACATCAGCCACTCCGATGTCAGGCTCTGTCGGCAGCAGTAGCCACCATATGCCACTCCGATGTCAGGCTCTGTCGGCAGCAGCGGGCACCATCAGCCACTCTGATGTCAGGCTCTGTCGGCAGCAGTAGCCACATTAGCCACTCCGATGTCAGGCTCTGTCGGCAGCACCGGGCACCATCAGCCACTCCGATGTCAGGCTCTGTCGGCAGCACCGGGCACCATCAGCCACTCCGATGTCAGGCTCTGTCGGCAGCAGTAGCCACCATCAGCCACTCCGATGTCAGGCTCTGTCGGCAGCAGTAGCCACATCAGCCACTCCGATGTCAGGCTCTGTCGGCAGCAGTAGCCACATCAGCCACACCGATGTCAGGCTCTGTCGGCAGCAGCGGGCACCATCAGGCCCTGCGATGTCAGGCTCTGTCGGCAGCAGCGGGCACCATCAGCCACTCCGATGTCAGGCTGTGTCGGCAGCACCGATCACCATCAGCCACTCCGATGTCAGGCTCTGTCGGCAGCAGTAGCCACCATCAGCCACTCCGATGTCAGGCTCTGTCGGCAGCAGCGGGCACCATCAGCCACTCTGATGTCAGGCTCTGTCGGCAGCAGTAGCCACATCAGCCACTCCGATGTCAGGCTCTGTCGGCAGCACCGGGCACCATCAGCCACTCCGATGTCAGGCTCTGTCGGCAGCAGTAGCCACCATCAGCCACTCCGATGTCAGGCTCTGTCGGCAGCAGTAGCCACATCAGCCACTCCGATGTCAGGCTCTGTCGGCAGCAGTAGCCACATCAGCCACACCGATGTCAGGCTCTGTCGGCAGCAGCGGGCACCATCAGGCCCTGCGATGTCAGGCTCTGTCGGCAGCAGCGGGCACCATCAGCCACTCTGATGTCAGGCTGTGTCGGCAGCACCGATCACCATCAGCCACTCCGATGTCAGGCTCTGTCGGCAGCAGTAGCCACCATCAGCCACTCCGATGTCAGGCTCTGTCGGCAGCAGCGGGCACCATCAGCCACTCTGATGTCAGGCTCTGTCGTCAGCAGCGTGCACCATCAGCCACTCCAATGTCAGGCTCTATCGGCAGCAGTAGCCACCATCAGCCACTCCGATGTCAGGCTCTGTCGGCAGCAGCGGGCACCATCAGCCACTCCGATGTCAGGCTATGCCGGCAGCAGCGGGCACCATCAGCCACTCCGATGTCAGGCTCTGCCGGCAGCAGCGGGCACCATCAGCCACTCCGATGTCAGGGCTGTGCAAGCAGCAGCGGGCACCATCAGCCACTGCGATGTCAGGCTCTGTCGGCAGCAGTAGCCACCATCAGCCACTCCGATGTCAGGGCTCTGCCAGCAGCAGCGGGCACCATCAGCCACTCCGATATCAGGCTCTGCCAGCAGCAGCGGGCACCATCAGCCACTCTGATGTCAGGATCTGTCGGCAGCAGTAGCCACATCAGCCACTCCGATGTCAGGCTCTGTCGGCAGCAGTAGCCACATCAGCCACACCGATGTCAGGCTCTGTCGGCAGCAGCGGGCACCATCAGCCACTCCGATGTCAGGCTTTGTCAGCAGCAGCGGGCACCATCAGCCACTCCGATGTCAGGCTCTGTCAGCAGCATCGGGCACCATAAGCCACTCCGATGTCAGGGCTGTGCAAGCAGCAGCGGGCACCATCAGCCACTGCGATGTCAGGCTCTGTCGGCAGCAGTAGCCACATCAGCCACACCGATGTCAGGCTTTGTCGGAGGCAGCGGGCACCATCAGCCCCTGCGATGTCAGGCTCTGTCGGCAGCAGCGGGCACCATCAGCCACTCCGATGTCAGGCTCTGTCGGCAGCACCGGGCACCATCAGCCACTCCGATGTCAGGCTCTGTCGGCAGCAGTAGCCACCATATGCCACTCCGATGTCAGGCTCTGTCGGCAGCAGCGGGCACCATCAGCCACTCTGATGTCAGGCTCTGTCGTCAGCAGCGGGCACCATCAGCCACTCCGATGTCAGGCTCTGTCGGCAGCAGTAGCCACATCAGCCACACCGATGTCAGGCTCTGTCGGCAGCAGCGGGCACCATCAGCCCCTGCGATGTCAGGCTCTGTCGGCAGCAGCGGGCACCATCAGCCACTCCGATGTCAGGCTCTGTCGGCAGCACCGGGCACCATCAGCCACTCCGATGTCAGGCTCTGTCGGCAGCAGTAGCCACCATATGCCACTCCGATGTCAGGCTCTGTCGGCAGCAGCGGGCACCATCTGCCACTCTGATGTCAGGCTCTGTCGTCAGCAGCGGGCACCATCAGCCACTCCGATGTCAGGCTCTGTCGGCAGCAGCGGGCACCATCAGCCACTCCGGTGTCAGGCTCTGTCGGCAGCAGTAGCCACCATCAGCCACTCCGATGTTAGGGCTCTGTCGGCAGCAGCGGGCACCATCAGCCACTCCGATGTCAGGCTCTGTCGGCAGCAGTAGCCACCATAAGCCACTCCGATGTCAGGCTCTGTCGGCAGCACCGGGCACCATCAGCCACTCCGATGTCAGGCTCTGTCGGCAGCAGTAGCCACATCAGCCACTCCGATGTCAGGCTCTGTCGGCAGCAGTAGCCACATCAGCCACACCGATGTCAGGCTCTGTCGGCAGCAGCGGGCACCATCAGGCCCTGCGATGTCAGGCTCTGTCGGCAGCAGCGGGCACCATCAGCCACTCCGATGTCAGGCTGTGTCGGCAGCACCGATCACCATCAGCCACTCCGATGTCAGGCTCTGTCGGCAGCAGTAGCCACCATCAGCCACTCCGATGTCAGGCTCTGTCGGCAGCAGCGGGCACCATCAGCCACTCTGATGTCAGGCTCTGTCGTCAGCAGCGGGCACCATCAGCCACTCCGATGTCAGGCTCTGTCGGCAGCAGTAGCCACCATCAGCCACTCCGATGTCAGGGCTCTGTCGGCAGCAGCGGGCACCATCAGCCACTCCGATGTCAGGCTATGCCGGCAGCAGCGGGCACCATCAGCCACTCCGATGTCAGGCTCTGCCGGCAGCAGCGGGCACCATCAGCCACTCCGATGTCAGGGCTGTGCAAGCAGCAGCGGGCACCATCAGCCACTGCGATGTCAGGCTCTGTCGGCAATAGTAGCCACCATCAGCCACTCCGATGTCAGGGCTCTGCCAGCAGCAGCGGGCACCATCAGCCACTCCGATATCAGGCTCTGCCAGCAGCAGCGGGCACCATCAGCCACTCTGATGTCAGGATCTGTCGGCAGCAGTAGCCACATCAGCCACTCCGATGTCAGGCTCTGTCGGCAGCAGTAGCCACATCAGCCACACCGATGTCAGGCTCTGTCGGCAGCAGCGGGCACCATCAGCCACTCCGATGTCAGGCTTTGTCAGCAGCAGCGGGCACCATCAGCCACTCCGATGTCAGGCTCTGTCAGCAGCATCGGGCACCATCAGCCACTCCGATGTCAGGGCTGTGCAAGCAGCAGCGGGCACCATCAGCCACTGCGATGTCAGGCTCTGTCGGCAGCAGTAGCCACCATCAGCCACTCCGATGTCAGGCTCTGCCAGCAGCAGCGGGCACCATCAGCCACTCTGATGTCAGGCTCTGTCGGCAGCAGTAGCCTAATCAGCCACTCCGATGTCAGGCTCTGTCGGCAGCAGTAGCCACATCAGCCACACCGATGTCAGGCTCTGTCGGCAGCAGCGGGCACCATCAGCCCCTGCGATGTCAGGCTCTGTCGGCAGCAGCGGGCACCATCAGCCACTCCGATGTCAGGCTCTGTCGGCAGCAGTAGCCACCATATGCCACTCCGATGTCAGGCTCTGTCGGCAGCAGCGGGCACCATCAGCCACTCTGATGTCAGGCTCTGTCGTCAGCAGCGGGCACCATCAGCCACTCCGGTGTCAGGCTCTGTCGGCAGCAGTAGCCACCATCAGCCACTCCGATGTTAGGGCTCTGTCGGCAGCAGCGGGCACCATCAGCCACTCCGATGTCAGGCTCTGTCGGCAGCAGTAGCCACCATCAGCCACTCCGATGTCAGGCTCTGCCAGCAGCAGCGGGCACCATCAGCCACTCCGATGTCAGGCTCTGTCGGCAGCAGTAGCCACATCAGCCACACCGATGTCAGGCTCTGTCGGCAGCAGCGGGCACCATCAGCCCCTGCGATGTCAGGCTCTGTCGGCAGCAGCGGGCACCATCAACCACTCCGATGTCAGGCTCTGTCGGCAGCAGCGGGCACCATCAGCCACTCCGATGTCAGGCTCTGTCGGCAGCAGTAGCCACCATATGCCACTCCGATGTCAGGCTCTGTCGGCAGCAGCGGGCACCATCAGCCCCTGCGATGTCAGGCTCTGTCGGCAGCAGCGGGCACCATCAGCCACTCCGATGTCAGGCTCTGTCAGCAGCAGCGGGCACCATCAGCCACTCTGATGTCAGGATCTGTCGGCAGCAGTAGCCACATCAGCCACTCCGATGTCAGGCTCTGTCGGCAGCAGTAGCCACATCAGCCACACCGATGTCAGGCTCTGTCGGCAGTAGCCACATCAGCCACACCGATGTCAGGCTCTGTCGGCAGCAGCGGGCACCATCAGCCACTCCGATGTCAGGCTTTGTCAGCAGCAGCGGGCACCATCAGCCACTCCGATGTCAGGCTCTGTCAGCAGCATCGGGCACCATCAGCCACTTCGATGTCAGGGCTGTGCAAGCAGCAGCGGGCACCATCAGCCACTGCGATGTCAGGCTCTGTCGGCAGCAGTAGCCACCATCAGCCACTCCGATGTCAGGCTCTGCCAGCAGCAGCGGGCACCATCAGCCACTCTGATGTCAGGCTCTGTCGGCAGCAGTAGCCTAATCAGCCACTCCGATGTCAGGCTCTGTCGGCAGCAGTAGCCACATCAGCCACACCGATGTCAGGCTCTGTCGGCAGCAGCGGGCACCATCAGCCCCTGCGATGTCAGGCTCTGTCGGCAGCAGCGGGCACCATCAGCCACTCCGATGTCAGGCTCTGTCGGCAGCACCGGGCACCATCAGCCACTCCGATGTCAGGCTCTGTCGGCAGCAGTAGCCACCATATGCCACTCCGATGTCAGGCTCTGTCGGCAGCAGCGGGCACCATCAGCCACTCTGATGTCAGGCTCTGTCGTCAGCAGCGGGCACCATCAGCCACTCCGATGTCAGGCTCTGTCGGCAGCAGCGGGCACCATCAGCCACTCCGGTGTCAGGCTCTGTCGGCAGCAGTAGCCACCATCAGCCACTCCGATGTTAGGGCTCTGTCGGCAGCAGCGGGCACCATCAGCCACTCTGATGTCAGGCTCTGTCGGCAGCAGTAGCCTAATCAGCCACTCCGATGTCAGGGCTGTGCAAGCAGCAGCGGGCACCATCAGCCACTCCGATGTCAGGGCTGTGCAAGCAGCAGCGGGCACCATCAGCCACTCCGATGTCAGGCTCTGCCGGCAGCAGCGGGCACCATCAGCCACTGCGATGTCAGGCTCTGTCGGCAGCAGTAGCCACCATCAGCCACTCCGATGTCAGGCTCTGCCAGCAGCAGCGGGCACCATCAGCCACACCGATGTCAGGCTCTGTCGGCAGCAGCAGGCACCATCAGCCCCTGCGATGTCAGGCTCTGTCGGCAGCAGTAGCCACATCAGCCACTCCGATGTCAGGCTCTGTCGGCAGCAGTAGCCACATCAGCCACACCGATGTCAGGCTCTGTCGGCAGCAGCAGGCACCATCAGCCCCTGCGATGTCAGGCTCTGTCGGCAGCAGCGGACACCATCAGCCACTCCGATGTCAGGCTCTGTCGGCAGCACCGGGCACCATCAGCCACTCCGATGTCAGGCTCTGTCGGCAGCAGTAGCCACCATCAGCCACTCCGATGTCAGGCTCTGTCGGCAGCAGTAGCCACCATGAGCCACTCCGATGTCAGGGCTCTGTCGGCAGCAGCGGGCACCATCAGCCACTCTGATGTCAGGCTCTGCCGGCAGCAGCGGGCACCATCAGCCACTCTGATGTCAGGCTCTGCCGGCAGCAGCGGGCACCATCAGCCAATCCGATGTCAGGCTTTGTCAGCAGCAGCGGGCACCATCAGCCACTCCGATATCAGGCTCTGTCGGCAGCAGTAGCCACATCAGCCACTCCGATGTCAGGCTCTGTCGGCAGCAGTAGCCACATCAGCCACACCGATGTCAGGCTCTGTCGGCAGCAGCAGGCACCATCAGCCCCTGCGATGTCAGGCTCTGTCGGCAGCAGCGGGCACCATCAGCCACTCCGATGTCAGGCTCTGTCGGCAGCACCGGGCACCATCAGCCACTCCGATGTCAGGCTCTGTCATCAGCAGCGGGCACCATCAGCCACTCTGATGTCAGGCTCTGTCGTCAGCAGCGGGCACCATCAGCCACTCTGATGTCAGGCTCTGTCGGCAGCAGTAGCCACAATCAGCCACTCCGATGTCAGGGCTCTGCCAGCAGCAGCGGGCACCATCAGCCACTCCGATATCAGGCTCTGCCAGCAGCAGCGGGCACCATCAGCCACTCCGATGTCAGGCTCTGTCGGCAGCAGTAGCCACCATCAGTCACTCAGGTGTCAGGCTCTGTCAGCAGCAGTAGCCACCATCAGTCACTCCGATGTCAGGCTCTGTTGGCAGCAGCGGGCACCATCAGCCACTCCGATGTCTGGCTCTGTCGGCAGCAGTAGCCACATCAGCCACTCCGATGTCAGGCTCTGCCGGCAGCAGCGGGCACCATCAGCAACTCCGATGTCAGGCTCTGTCGGCAGCAGTAGCCACATCAGCCACTCCGATGTCAGGCTCTGTCGGCAGCAGTAGCCACATCAGCCACTACGATGTCAGGCTCTGTCGGCAGCAGCGGGCAACATCAGTCACTAGGATGTCAGGCTCTGCCGGCAGCAATGGGCACCATAAGCCACTCCGATGTCAGGCTTTGTCAGCAGCAGCGGGCACCATCAGCCACTCCGATGTCAGGCTCTTTCAGCAGCAGCGGGCACCATCAGCCACTCCGATGTCAGGGCTGTGCAAGCAGCAGCGGGCACCATCAGCCACTCCGATGTCAGGCTCTGCCAGCAGCAGCGGGCACCATCAGCCACTCGGATGTCAGGCTCTGTCGGCAGCAGAAGCCACCATCAGTCACTCAGGTGTCAGGCTCTGTCAGCAGCAGTAGCCACCATCAGTCACTCCGATGTCAGGCTCTGCCGGCAGCAGCGGGCACCATCAGCCACTCGGATGTCAGGCTCTGTCGGCAGCAGAAGCCACCATCAGTCACTCAGGTGTCAGGCTCTGTCAGCAGCAGTAGCCACCATCAGCCACTCCGATGTCAGGCTCTGTTGGCAGCAGCGGGCACCATCAGCCACTCCGATGTCTGGCTCTGTCGGCAGCAGTAGCCACATCAGCCACTCCGATGTCAGGCTCTGCCGGCAGCAGCGGGCACCATCAGCCACTCCGATGTCAGGCTCTGTCGGCAGCAGTGGCCACATCAGCCACTCTGATGTCAGGCTCTGCCGGCAGCAGAGGGCACCATCAGCAACTCCGATGTCAGGCTCTGTCGGCAGCAGCGGGCACCATCAACCACTCCGATGTCAGGCTCTGTCGGCAGCAGTAGCCACATCAGCCACTACGATGTCAGGCTCTGTCGGCAGCAGCGGGCAACATCAGCCACTACGATGTCAGGCTCTGCCGGCAGCAGCGGGCACCATCAGCCCTCCGATGTCAGGCTCTGTCGGCTGCAGCGGGCACCATCAGCCACTCCGATGTCAGGCTCTGTCGGCAGCACCGGGCACCATCAGCCACTCCGATGTCAGGCTCTGTCGGCAGCAGTAGCCACCATCAGCCACTCCGATGTCAGGCTCTGTCGGCAGCAGCGGGCACCATCAGCAACTCCGATGTCAGGCTCTGTCGGCAGCAGCAGGCAACATCAGCCACTCCGATGTCAGGCTCTGTCGGCAGCAGTAGCCACCATCAGCCACTCCGATGTCAGGGCTCTGTCAGCAGCAGCGGGCACCATCAGCCACTCCGATGTCAGGCTCTGCCGGCAGCAGCGGGCACTATCAGCCACTCCGATGTCAGGCTCTGCCGGCAGCAGCGGGCACCATCAGCCACTCCGATGTCAGGCTCTGTCGGCAGCAGTAGCCACCATCAGCCACTCCGATGTCAGGGCTCTGCCAGCAGCAGCGGGCACCATCAGCCACTCCGATATCAGGCTCTGCCAGCAGCAGCAGGCACCATCAGCCACTCTGATGTCAGGCTCTGTCGGCAGCAGTAGCCACATCAGCCACTCCGATGTCAGGCTCTGTCGGCAGCAGTAGCCACATCAGCCCCTGCAATGTCAGGCTCTGTCGGCAGCAGCGGGCACCATCAGCCACTCCGATGTCAGGCTCTGTCGGCAGCACCGGGCACCATCAGCCACTCCGATGTCAGGCTCTGTCGGCAGCAGTAGCCACCATCAGCCACTCCGATGTCAGGCTCTGTCGGCAGCAGCGGGCACCATCAGCCACTCTGATGTCAGGCTCTGTTGTCAGCAGCGGGCACCAGCAGCCACTCCGATGTCAGGCTCTGTCGGCAGCAGTGGCCACCATCAGCCACTCCGATGTCAGGCTCTGCCGGCAGCAGCGGGCACCATCAGCCACTCCGATGTCAGGCTCTGCCGGCAGCAGCGGGCACCATCAGCCAATCCGATGTCAGGCTTTGTCAGCAGCAGCGGGCACCATCAGCCACTCCGATATCATGCTCTGCCAGCAGCAGCGGGCACCATCAGCCACTCTGATGTCAGGCTCTGTCGGCAGCAGTAGCCACATCAGCCACTCCGATGTCAGGCTCTGTCGGCAGCAGTAGCCACATCAGCCACTCCGATGTCAGGCTCTTTCGGCAGCAGCAGTCACCATCAGACCCTGCGATGTCAGGCTGTCGGCAGCAGCGGGCACCATCAGCCACTCCGATGTCAGGCTCTGTCGGCAGCACCGGGCACCATCAGCCACTCCGATGTCAGGCTCTGTCGGCAGCAGTAGCCACCATCAGCCACTCCGATGTCAGGCCCTGTCGGCAGCAGCGGGCACCATCAGCCACTCTCATGTCAGGCTCTGTCGTCAGCAGCGGGCACCATCAGCCACTCCGATGTCAGGCTCTGTCGGCAGCAGTAGCCACCATCAGCCACTCCGATGTCAGGCTCTGGCGGCAGCAGCGGGCACCATCAGCCACTCCGATGTCAGGCTCTGCAGGCAGCAGCGGGCACCATCAGCCACTCCGATGTCAGGCTTTGCCGGCAGCAGCGGGCACCATCAGCCACTCCGATGTCAGGCTCTGTCGGCAGCAGCGGGCACCATCAGCCACTCCGATGTCAGGCTCTGCAGGCAGCAGCGGGCACCATCAGCCACTCCGATGTCAGGCTCTGCCGGCAGCAGCGGGCACCATCAGCCACTCCGATGTCAGGCTCTGCCGGCAGCAGCGGGCACCATCAGCCAATCCGATGTCAGGCTTTGTCAGCAGCAGCGGGCATCATCAGCCACTCCGATGTCAGGCTCTGTCAGCAGCAGCGGGCACCATCAGCCACTCCGATGTCAGGGCTGTGCAAGCAGCAGCGGGCACCATCAGCCACTCCGATGTCAGGCTCTGTCAGCAGCAGCGGGCACCATCAGCCACTCCGATGTCAGGGCTGTGCAAGCAGCAGCGGGCACCATCAGCCACTGCGATGTCAGGCTCTGTCGGCAGCAGTAGCCACCATCAGCCACTCCGATGTCAGGCTTTGTCAGCAGCAGCGGGCACCATCAGCCACTCCGATGTCAGGCTCTGTCAGCAGCAGCGGGCACCATCAGCCACTCCGATGTCAGGGCTGTGCAAGCAGCAGCGGGCACCATCAGCCACTCCGATGTCAGGCTCTGTCAGCAGCAGCGGGCACCATCAGCCACTCCGATGTCAGGGCTGTGCAAGCAGCAGTGGCCACCATCAGCCACTCCGATGTCAGGCTCTGCCGGCAGCAGCGGGCACCATCAGCCACTCCGATGTCAGGCTCTGCCGGCAGCAGCGGGCACCATCAGCCAATCCGATGTCAGGCTTTGTCAGCAGCAGCGGGCACCATCAGCCACTCCGATATCATGCTCTGCCAGCAGCAGCGGGCACCATCAGCCACTCTGATGTCAGGCTCTGTCGGCAGCAGTAGCCACATCAGCCACTCCGATGTCAGGCTCTGTCGGCAGCAGTAGCCACATCAGCCACTCCGATGTCAGGCTCTTTCGGCAGCAGCAGGCACCATCAGCCCCTGCGATGTCAGGCTGTCGGCAGCAGCGGGCACCATCAGCCACTCCGATGTCAGGCTCTGTCGACAGCACCGGGCACCATCAGCCACTCCGATGTCAGGCTCTGTCGGCAGCAGTAGCCACCATCAGCCACTCCAATGTCAGGCCCTGTCGGCAGCAGCGGGCACCATCAGCCACTCTCATGTCAGGCTCTGTCGTCAGCAGCGGGCACCATCAGCCACTCCGATGTCAGGCTCTGTCGGCAGCAGTAGCCACCATCAGCCACTCCGATGTCAGGCTCTGGCGGCAGCAGCGGGCACCATCAGCCACTCCGATGTCAGGCTCTGCAGGCAGCAGCGGGCACCATCAGCCACTCCGATGTCAGGGCTGTGCAAGCAGCAGCGGGCACCATCAGCCACTCCGATGTCAGGCTCTGTCAGCAGCAGCGGGCACCATCAGCCACTCCGATGTCAGGGCTGTGCAAGCAGCAGCGGGCACCATCAGCCACTGCAATGTCAGGCTCTGTCGGCAGCAGTAGCCACCATCAGCCACTCCGATGTCAGGGCTCTGCCAGCAGCAGCAGGCACCATCACCCACTCCAATATCAGGCTCTGCCAGCAGCATCGAGCACCATCAGCCACTCCGATGTCAGGGCTCTGCCGGCAGCAGCGGGCACCATCAGCCACTCCGATGTCAGGCTCTGTCGGCAGCAGTAGCCACAATCAGCCACTCCGATTTCAGGCTCTGTCGGCAGCAGTAGCCACAATCAGCCACTCCGATTTCAGGCTCTGTCGGCAGCAGCGGGCACCATCAGCCACTCCGATGTCAGGCTCCGCCGGCAGCAGCGGGCACCATCAGCCATTCTGATGTCAGGCTCTGTCGGCAGCAGTAGCCACCATCAGCCAGTCCGAAATCAGGCTCTGTCGGCAGCAGCGGGCACCATCAGCCGCTCCGATTTCAGGCTCTGTCGGCAGCAGCGGGCACCATCAGCCACTCCGATGTCAGGCTCTGTCGGCAGCAGTAGCCACCATCAGCCATTCCGATGTCAGGCTCTGTCGGCAGCAGTAGCCAAATCAGCCACTCCGATGTCAGGCTCTGCCGGCAGCAGCGGGCACCATCAGCCACTCCGATGTCAGGCTCTGTCGGCAGCAGTAGCCACCATCAGCCATTCCGATGTCAGGCTCTGTCGGCAGCAGCGGGCACCATCAGCCACTCCGATGTCGCCACTCCGATGTCAGGCTCTGTCGGCAGCAGTAGCCACCATCAGCCACTCCGATGTCAAGCTCTGTCGGCAGCAGTAGCCACCATCAGCCACTCCGATGTCAGGCTCTGCAGGCAGCAGTAGCCACCATAAGCCACTCCGATGTCAAGCTCTGTCGGCAGCAGTAGCCACCATCAGCCACTCCGATGTCAGAATCTGCCGGCAGCAGCGGGCACCATCAGCCACTCCGATGTCAGGCTCTGTCGGCAGCAGCGGGCACCATCAGCCACTCCGATGTCAGGCTCTGTCGTCAGCAGTAGCCACATCAGCCACTCCGATGTCAGGCTCTGCCGGCAGCAGTAGCCAACATCAGCCACTCCGATGTCAGGCTCTGTCGTCAGCAGTAGCCACATAAGCCACTCCGATGTCAGGCTCTGTCGTCAGCAGTAGCCACATCAGCCACTCCGAAGTCAGGCTCTGCCGGCAGCAGTAGCCAACATCAGCCACTCCTATGTCAGGCTCTGTCGTCAGCAGTAGCCACATCAGCCACTCCGATGTCAGGCTCTGTCAGCAGCAGTAGCCACCATCAGCCACTCCGATGTCAGGCTCTTTCGGCAGCAGCGTGCACCATCAGCCACTCCGATGTCAGGCTCTGTCATCAGCAGTAGCCACATCAGCCACTCCGATGTCAGGCTCTGCCGGCAGCAGTAGCCAACATCAACCACTCCGATGTCAGGCTCTGTCGTCAGCAGTAGCCACATAAGCCACTCCGATGTCAGGCTCTGTCATCAGCAGTAGCCACATCAGCCACTCCGATGTCAGGCTCTGCCGGCAGCAGTAGCCAACATCAGCCACTCCGATGTCAGGCTCTGTCGTCAGCAGTAGCCACATAAGCCACTCCGATGTCAGGCTCTGTCGTCAGCAGTAGCCACATCAGCCACTCTGATGTCAGGCTCTGTCAGCAGCAGTAGCCACATCAGCCACTCCGATGTCAGGCTCTGTCGTCAGCAGTAGCCACATAAGCCACTCCGATGTCAGGCTCTGCCGGCAGCAGCGGGCACCATCAGCCACTCCGATGTCAGGCTCTGTCGGCAGCAGTAGCCACCATCAGCCATTCCGATGTCAGGCTCTGTCGGCAGCAGCGGGCACCATCAGCCACTCCGATGTCGCCACTCCGATGTCAGGCTCTGTCGGCAGCAGTAGCCACCATCAGCCACTCCGATGTCAAGCTCTGTCGGCAGCAGTAGCCACCATCAGCCACTCCGATGTCAGGCTCTGCAGGCAGCAGTAGCCACCATAAGCCACTCCGATGTCAAGCTCTGTCGGCAGCAGTAGCCACCATCAGCCACTCCGATGTCAGAATCTGCCGGCAGCAGCGGGCACCATCAGCCACTCCGATGTCAGGCTCTGTCGGCAGCAGCGGGCACCATCAGCCACTCCGATGTCAGGCTCTGTCGTCAGCAGTAGCCACATCAGCCACTCCGATGTCAGGCTCTGCCGGCAGCAGTAGCCAACATCAGCCACTCCGATGTCAGGCTCTGTCGTCAGCAGTAGCCACATAAGCCACTCCGATGTCAGGCTCTGTCGTCAGCAGTAGCCACATCAGCCACTCCGAAGTCAGGCTCTGCCGGCAGCAGTAGCCAACATCAGCCACTCCTATGTCAGGCTCTGTCGTCAGCAGTAGCCACATCAGCCACTCCGATGTCAGGCTCTGTCAGCAGCAGTAGCCACCATCAGCCACTCCGATGTCAGGCTCTTTCGGCAGCAGCATGCACCATCAGCCACTCCGATGTCAGGCTCTGTCATCAGCAGTAGCCACATCAGCCACTCCGATGTCAGGCTCTGCCGGCAGCAGTAGCCAACATCAACCACTCCGATGTCAGGCTCTGTCGTCAGCAGTAGCCACATAAGCCACTCCGATGTCAGGCTCTGTCATCAGCAGTAGCCACATCAGCCACTCCGATGTCAGGCTCTGCCGGCAGCAGTAGCCAACATCAGCCACTCCGATGTCAGGCTCTGTCGTCAGCAGTAGCCACATAAGCCACTCCGATGTCAGGCTCTGTCGTCAGCAGTAGCCACATCAGCCACTCTGATGTCAGGCTCTGTCAGCAGCAGTAGCCACATCAGCCACTCCGATGTCAGGCTCTGTCGTCAGCAGTAGCCACATAAGCCACTCCGATGTCAGGCTCTGTCGTCAGCAGCGGGCACCATCAGCCACTCCAATGTCAGGCTCTGTCGGCAGCAGCGGGCACCATCAGCCACTCCGATGTCAGGCTCTGTCGGCAGCAGTAGCCACATCAGCCACTCCGATGTCAGGCTCTGCCGGCAGCAGTAGCCAACATCAGCCACTCCGATTTCAGGCTCTGTCGTCAGCAGTAGCCACATAAGCCACTCCGATGTGTGGCTCTGCCGGCAGCAGTAGCCAACATCAGCCACTACGATGTCAGGCTCTGCCGGCAGCAGTAGCCAACATCAGCCACTCCGATGTCAGGCTCTGCCGGCAGCAGTAGCCACATCAGCCACTCCGATGTCAGGCTCTATCGGCAGCAGTAGCCACATCAGCCACACCGATGTCAGGCTCTGTCGGCAGCAGCAGGCACCATCAGCCCCTGCAATGTCAGGCTCTGTCGGCAGCAGCGGGCACCATCAGCCACTCCGATGTCAGGCTCTGTCGGCAGCATCGGGCACCATCAGCCACTCCGATGTCGCCACTCCGATGTCAGGCTCTGCCGGCAGCAGTAGCCAACATCAGCCACTCCGATGTCAGGCTCTGTCGTCAGCAGTAGCCACATCAGCCACTCCGATGTCAGGCTCTGTCAGCAGCAGTAGCCACATCAGCCACTCCGATGTCAGGCTCTGTCGGCAGCAGCGGGCACCATCAGCCACTCCGATGTCAGGCTCTGTCGTCAGCAGTAGCCACATCAGCCACTCCGATGTCAGGCTCTGTCGGCAGCAGCGGGCACCATCAGCCACTCCGATGTCAGGCTCTGTCGGCAGCACCGGGCACCATCAGCCACTCCGATGTCAGGCTCTGTCGGCAGCAGTAGCCACCATCAGCCACTCCGATGTCAGGCTCTGTCGGCAGCAGCGGGCACCATCACCCACTCCGATATCGGGCTCTGCTAGCAGCAGCGAGCACCATCAGCCACTCCGATGTCAGGGCTCTGCCGGCAGCAGCGGGCACCATCAGCCACTCCGATGTCAGGCTCTGTCGGCAGCAGTAGCCACAATCAGCCACTCCGATTTCAGGCTCTGTCGGCAGCAGTAGCCACAATCAGCCGCTCCGATTTCAGGCTCTGTCGGCAGCAGCGGGCACCATCAGCCACTCCGATGTCAGGCTCTGTCGGCAGCAGTAGCCACCATCAGCCATTCCGATGTCAGGCTCTGTCGGCAGCAGTAGCCAAATAAGCAACTCCGATGTCAGGCTCTGCCGGCAGCAGCGGGCACCATCAGCCACTCCGATGTCAGGCTCTGTCGTCAGCAGTAGCCACATAAGCCACTCCGATTTTTCAGGCTCTGTCGTCAGCAGTAGCCACATCAGCCACTCCGATGTCAGGCTCTGTCGTCAGCAGTAGCCACATAAGCCACTCCGATGTCAGGCTCTGTCGTCAGCAGTAGCCACATCAGCCACTCCGATGTCAGGCTCTGCCGGCAGCAGTAGCCAACATCAGCCACTCCGATGTCAGGCTCTGTCGTCAGCAGTAGCCACATAAGCCACTCCGCTGTCAGGCTCTGTCGTCAGCAGTAGCCACATCAGCCACTCCGATGTCAGGCTCTGTCAGCAGCAGTAGCCACCATCAGCCACTCCGATGTCAGGCTCTGCCGGCAGCAGCGGGCACCATCAGCAACTCCGATGTCAGGGCTGTGCAAGCAGCAGCAGGCACCATCAGCCAATGCGATGTCAGGCTCTGTCGGCAGCAGTAGCCACATCAGCCCCTGCGATGTCAGGCTCTGTCGGCGGCAGCGGGCACCATCAGCCACTCCGATGTCAGGCTCTTTCGGCAGCACCGGGCACCATCAGCCACTCCGATGTCAGGCTCTGTCGGCAGCAGTAGCCACCATCAGCCACTCCGATGTCAGGCTCTGTCGGCAGCAGCGGGCACCATCAGCCACTCCGATGTCAGGCTCTGTCGTCAGCAGCGGGCACCAGCAGCCACTCCGATGTCAGGCTCTGTCGGCAGCAGTAGCCACCATCAGCCACTCCGATGTCAGGCTCTGTCGGCAGCACCGGGCACCATCAGCCACTCCGATGTCAGGCTCTGTCGGCAGCAGTAGCCACCATCAGCCAATCCGATGTCAGGCTCTGCCGGCAGCAGCGGGCACCATCAGCCACTCCGATGTCAGGCTCTGCCGGCAGCAGCGGGCACCATCAGCCAATCCGATGTCAGGCTTTGTCAGCAGTAGCGGGCACCATCAGCCACTCCGATATCAGGCTCTGCCAGCAGCAGCGGGTACCATGAGCCACTCTGATGTCAGGCTCTGTCGGCAGCAGTAGCCACATCAGCCACTCCGATTTCAGGCTCTGTCGTCAGCAGTAGCCACATAAGCCACTCCGATGTGTGGCTCTGCCGGCAGCAGTAGCCAACATCAGCCACTACGATGTCAGGCTCTGCCGGCAGCAGTAGCCAACATCAGCCACTCCGATGTCAGGCTCTGCCGGCAGCAGTAGCCACATCAGCCACTCCGATGTCAGGCTCTATCGGCAGCAGTAGCCACATCAGCCACACCGATGTCAGGCTCTGTCGGCAGCAGCAGGCACCATCAGCCCCTGCAATGTCAGGCTCTGTCGGCAGCAGCGGGCACCATCAGCCACTCCGATGTCAGGCTCTGTCGGCAGCATCGGGCACCATCAGCCACTCCGATGTCGCCACTCCGATGTCAGGCTCTGCCGGCAGCAGTAGCCAACATCAGCCACTCCGATGTCAGGCTCTGTCGTCAGCAGTAGCCACATCAGCCACTCCGATGTCAGGCTCTGTCAGCAGCAGTAGCCACATCAGCCACTCCGATGTCAGGCTCTGTCGGCAGCAGCGGGCACCATCAGCCACTCCGATGTCAGGCTCTGTCGTCAGCAGTAGCCACATCAGCCACTCCGATGTCAGGCTCTGTCGGCAGCAGCGGGCACCATCAGCCACTCCGATGTCAGGCTCTGTCGGCAGCACCGGGCACCATCAGCCACTCCGATGTCAGGCTCTGTCGGCAGCAGTAGCCACCATCAGCCACTCCGATGTCAGGCTCTGTCGGCAGCAGCGGGCACCATCACCCACTCCGATATCGGGCTCTGCTAGCAGCAGCGAGCACCATCAGCCACTCCGATGTCAGGGCTCTGCCGGCAGCAGCGGGCACCATCAGCCACTCCGATGTCAGGCTCTGTCGGCAGCAGTAGCCACAATCAGCCACTCCGATTTCAGGCTCTGTCGGCAGCAGTAGCCACAATCAGCCGCTCCGATTTCAGGCTCTGTCGGCAGCAGCGGGCACCATCAGCCACTCCGATGTCAGGCTCTGTCGGCAGCAGTAGCCACCATCAGCCATTCCGATGTCAGGCTCTGTCGGCAGCAGTAGCCAAATAAGCAACTCCGATGTCAGGCTCTGCCGGCAGCAGCGGGCACCATCAGCCACTCCGATGTCAGGCTCTGTCGTCAGCAGTAGCCACATAAGCCACTCCGATTTTTCAGGCTCTGTCGTCAGCAGTAGCCACATCAGCCACTCCGATGTCAGGCTCTGTCGTCAGCAGTAGCCACATAAGCCACTCCGATGTCAGGCTCTGTCGTCAGCAGTAGCCACATCAGCCACTCCGATGTCAGGCTCTGCCGGCAGCAGTAGCCAACATCAGCCACTCCGATGTCAGGCTCTGTCGTCAGCAGTAGCCACATAAGCCACTCCGCTGTCAGGCTCTGTCGTCAGCAGTAGCCACATCAGCCACTCCGATGTCAGGCTCTGTCAGCAGCAGTAGCCACCATCAGCCACTCCGATGTCAGGCTCTGCCGGCAGCAGCGGGCACCATCAGCAACTCCGATGTCAGGGCTGTGCAAGCAGCAGCAGGCACCATCAGCCAATGCGATGTCAGGCTCTGTCGGCAGCAGTAGCCACATCAGCCCCTGCGATGTCAGGCTCTGTCGGCGGCAGCGGGCACCATCAGCCACTCCGATGTCAGGCTCTTTCGGCAGCACCGGGCACCATCAGCCACTCCGATGTCAGGCTCTGTCGGCAGCAGTAGCCACCATCAGCCACTCCGATGTCAGGCTCTGTCGGCAGCAGCGGGCACCATCAGCCACTCCGATGTCAGGCTCTGTCGTCAGCAGCGGGCACCAGCAGCCACTCCGATGTCAGGCTCTGTCGGCAGCAGTAGCCACCATCAGCCACTCCGATGTCAGGCTCTGTCGGCAGCACCGGGCACCATCAGCCACTCCGATGTCAGGCTCTGTCGGCAGCAGTAGCCACCATCAGCCAATCCGATGTCAGGCTCTGCCGGCAGCAGCGGGCACCATCAGCCACTCCGATGTCAGGCTCTGCCGGCAGCAGCGGGCACCATCAGCCAATCCGATGTCAGGCTTTGTCAGCAGTAGCGGGCACCATCAGCCACTCCGATATCAGGCTCTGCCAGCAGCAGCGGGTACCATGAGCCACTCTGATGTCAGGCTCTGTCGGCAGCAGTAGCCACATCAGCCACTCCGATGTCAGGCTCTGTCGGCAGCAGTAGCCACATCAGCCACAGCGATGTCAGGCTCTGTCGGCAGCAGCAGGCACCATCAGCCCCTGCGATGTCAGGCTCTGTCGGCAGCAGCGGGCACCATCAGCCACTCCGATGTCAGGCTCTGTCGGCAGCACCGGGCACCATCAGCCACTCCGATGTCAGGCTCTGTCGGCAGCAGTAGCCACCATCAGCCACTCCGATGTCAGGCTCTGTCGGCAGCAGCGGGCACGATCAGCCACTCTCATGTAAGGCTCTGTCGTCAGCAGCGGGCACCATCAGCCACTCCGATGTCAGGCTCTGTCGGCAGCAGTAGCCACCATCAGCCACTCCGATGTCAGGGCTCTGTCGTCAGCAGCGGGCACCATCAGCCACTCCGATGTCAGGCTCTGCCGGCAGCAGCGGGCACCATCAGCCACTCCGATGTCAGGCTCTGCCGGCAGTAGCGGGCACCATCAGCCACTCCGATGTCAGGCTCTGCCGGCAGCAGCGGGCACCATCAGCCAATCCGATGTCAGGCTTTGTCAGCAGCAGCGGGTACCATCAGCCACTCCGATGTCAGGCTCTGTCGGCAGCAGCGGGCACCATCAGCCACTCCGATGTCAGGGCTGTGCAAGCAGCAGCGGGCACCATCAGCCACTGCGATGTCAGGCTCTGTCGGCAGCAGTAGCCACCATCAGCCACTCCGATGTCAGGCTCTGCCGGCAGCAGCGGGCACCATCAGCCACTCCGATGTCAGGCTCTGCCGGCACCTCGGGCACCATCAGCCAATCCGATGTCAGGCTTTGTCAGCAGCAGCGGGCACCATCAGCCACTCCGATGTCAGGCTCTGTCGGCAGCAGCGGGCACCATCAGCCACTCCGATGTCAGGGCTGTGCAAGTAGCAGCGGGCACCATCAGCCACTGCGATGTCAGGCTCTGTCGGCAGCAGTAGCCACCATCAGCCACTCCGATGTCAGGGCTCTGCCAGCAGCAGCGGGCACCATCACCCACTCCGATATCAGGCTCTGCCAGCAGCAGCGAGCACCATCAGCCACTCCGATGTCAGGGCTCTGCCGGCAGCAGCGGGCACCATCAGCCACTCCGATGTCAGGCTATGCCGGCAGCAGCGGGCACCATCAGCCACTCCGATGTCAGGCTCTGCCGGCAGCAGCGGGCACCATCAGCCAATCCGATGTCAGGCTTTGTCAGCAGCAGCGGGCACCATCAGCCACTCCGATGTCAGGCTCTGTCGGCAGCAGCGGGCACCATCAGCCACTCCGATGTCAGGGCTGTGCAAGCAGCAGCGGGCACCATCAGCCACTGCGATGTCAGGCTCTGTCGGCAGCAGTAGCCACCATCAGCCACTCCGATGTCAGGCTCTGCCGGCAGCAGCGGGCACCATCAGCCACTCCGATGTCAGGCTCCGCCGGCAGCAGCAGGCACCATCAGCCATTCCGATGTCAGGCTCTGTCGGCAGCAGTAGCCACAATCAGCCACTCCGATTTCAGGCTCTGTCGGCAGCAGCGGGCACCATCAGCCGCTCCGATTTCAGGCTCTGTCGGCAGCAGCGGGCACCATCAGCCACTCCGATGTCAGGCTCTGCCGGCAGCAGCGGGCACCATCAGCCACTCCGATGTCAGGCTCTGCCGGCAGCAGCGGGCACCATCAGCCAATCCGATGTCAGGCTTTGTCAGCAGCAGCGGGCACCATCAGCCACTCCGATGTCAGGCTCTGTCGGCAGCAGCGGGCACCATCAGTCACTCCGATGTCAGGGCTGTGCAAGCAGCAGCGGGCACCATCAGCCACTCCGATGTCAGGGCTCTGCCAGCAGCAGCGGGCACCATCAGCCACTTCGATGTCAGGCTCTGCCGGCAGCAGCGGGCACCATCAGCCAATCCGATGTCAGGCTTTGTCAGCAGCAGCGGGCACCATCAGCCACTCCGATGTCAGGCTCTGTCGGCAGCAGCGGGCACCATCAGCCACTCCGATGTCAGGGCTGTGCAAGCAGCAGCGGGCACCATCAGCCACTGCGATGTCAGGCTCTGTCGGCAGCAGTAGCCACCATCAGCCACTCCGATGTCAGGGCTCTGCCAGCAGCAGCGGGCACCATCACCCACTCCGATATCAGGCTCTGCCAGCAGCAGCGAGCACCATCAGCCACTCCGATGTCAGGGCTCTGCCGGCAGCAGCGGGCACCATCAGCCACTCCGATGTCAGGCTCTGTCGGCAGCAGTAGCCACAATCAGCCACTCCGATTTCAGGCTCTGTCGGCAGCAGCGGGCACTATCAGCCACTCCGATGTCAGGCTCTGTCGGCAGCAGTAGCCACCATCAGCCATTCCGATGTCAGGCTCTGTCGGCAGCAGTAGCCAAATCAGCCACTCCGATGTCAGGGCTCTGTCGGCAGCAGCGGGCACCATCAGCCACTCCGATGTCAGGCTCTGCCGGCAGCAGCGGGCACCATCAGCCACTCCGATGTCAGGCTCTGCCGGCAGCAGCGGGCACCATCAGCCAATCCTATGTCAGGCTCTGCCGGCAGCAGCGGGCACCATCAGCCAATCCGATGTCAGGCTTTGTCAGCAGCAGCGGGCACCATCAGCCACTCCGATGTCAGGGCTCTGCCGGCAGCAGCGGGCACCATCAGCCACTCCGATGTCAGGCTCTGTGGTCAGCAGTAGCCACATCAGCCACTCCGATGTCAGGCTCTGCCGGCACCAGTAGCCAACATCAGCCACTCCAATGTCAGGCTCTGCCGGCAGCAGAAGCCACATAAGCCACTCCGATGTCAGGCTCTGTCAGCAGCAGTAGCCACATCAGCCACTCCGATGTTAGGCTCTGTCGGCAGCAGCGGGCACTATCAGCCACTCCGATGTCAGGCTCTGTCGTCAGCAGTAGCCACATGAGCCACTCCGATGTCAGGCTCTGCCGGCAACAGTAGCCAACATCAGCCACTCCGATGTCAGGCTCTGTTGTCAGCAGTAGCCACATAAGCCACTCCGATGTCAGGCTCTGTCGGCAGCAGCGGGCACCATCAGCCACTCCGATGTCAGGCTCTGTCAGCAGCAGTAGCCACCATCAGTCACTCAGGTGTCAGGCTCTGTCAGCAGCAGTAGCCACCATCAGTCACTCCGATGTCAGGCTCTGCCGGCAGCAGCGGGCACCATCAGCCAATCCGATGTCAGACTCTGTCGGCAGCAGCGGGCACCATCAGCCACTCCGATGTTGCCACTCCAATGTCAGGCTCTGTCGGCAGCAGCGGGCACCATCAGCCACTCCGATGTCAGGCTCTGCCAACAGCAGCGGGCACCATCAGCCACTCCGATGTCAGGCTCTGCCAACAGCAGCGGGCACCATCAGCCACTCCGATGTCAGGGCTCTGCCGGCAGCAGCGGGCACCATCAGCCACTCCGATGACGCCACTCCGATGTCAGGCTCTGTCGGCAGCAGTAGCCACAATCAGCCACTCCGATTTCAGGCTCTGTCGGCAGCAGCGGGCACCATCAGCCACTCCGATGTCAGGCTCCGCCGGCAGCAGCAGGCACCATCAGCCATTCCGATGTCAGGCTCTGTCGGCAGCAGTAGCCACCATCAGCCACTCCGAAATCAGGCTCTGTCGGCAGCAGCGGGCACCATCAGCCGCTCCGATTTCAGGCTCTGTCGGCAGCAGCGGGCACCATCAGCCACTCCGATGTCAGGCTCTGTCGGCGGCAGTAGCCACCATCAGCCATTCCGATGTCAGGCTCTGTCGGCAGCAGTAGCCAAATCAGCCACTCCGATGTCAGGCTCTGCCGGCAGCAGCGGGCACCATCAGCCACTCCGATGTCAGGCTCTGTCGGCAGCAGTAGCCACCATCAGCCATTCCGATGTCAGGCTCTGTCGGCAGCAGTAGCCAAATCAGCCACTCCGATGTCAGGCTCTGCCGGCAGCAGCGGGCACCACCAGCCACTCCGATGTCAGGCTCTGTCGTCAGCAGTAGCCACATAAGCCACTCCGATATCAGGCTCTGTCCTCAGCAGTAGCCACCATCAGCCACTCCGATGTCAAGCTCTGTCGGCAGCAGTAGCCACCATCAGCCACTCCGATGTCAGGCTCTGCAGGCAGCAGCGGGCACCATCAGCCACTCCGATGTCAGGCTCTGTCGGCAGCAGCGGGCACCATCAGCCACTCCGATGTCAGGCTCTGTCGGCAGCAGTAGCCACCATCAGTCACTCAGGTGTCAGGCTCTGTCAGCAGCAGTAGCCACCATCAGTCACTCCGATGTCAGGCTCTGCCGGCAGCAGCGGGCACCATCAGCCACTCCGATGTCAGGCTTTGCCGGCAGCAGCGGGCACCATCAGCCAATCCGATGTCAGGCTCTGTAGGCAGCAGCGGGCACCATCAGCCACTCCGATGTCGCCACTCCGATGTCAGGCTCTGTCGGCAGCAGCGGGCACCATCAGCCACTCCGATGTCAGGCTCTGTCGGCAGCAGTAGCCACATCAGCCACTCCGATGTCAGGCTCTGTCGTCAGCAGTAGCCACCATCAGCCACTCCGATGTCAAGCTCTGTCGTCAGCAGTAGCCACCATCAGCCACTCCGATGTCAGGCTCTGCAGGCAGCAGCGGGCACCATCAGCCACTCCGATGTCAGGCTCTGCAGGCAGCAGCGGGCACCATCAGCCACTCCGATGTCAGGCTCTGTCGGCAGCAGCGGGCACCATCAGCCACTCCGATGTTAGGCTCTGTCGTCAGCAGTAGCCACATCAGCCACTCCGATGTCAGGCTCTGCCGGCAGCAGTAGCCAACATCAGCCACTCCGATGTCAGGCTCTGTCGTCAGCAGTAGCCACATAAGCCACTCCGATGTCAGGCTCTGTCGTCAGCAGTAGCCACATCAGCCACTCCGATGTCAGGCTCTGCCGGCAGCAGTAGCCAACATCAGCCACTCCTATGTCAGGCTCTGTCGTCAGCGGTAGCCACATCAGCGACTCCGATGTCAGGCTCTGTCAGCAGCAGTAGCCACCATCAGCCACTCCGATGTCAGGCTCTGTCGGCAGCAGCGGGCACCATCAGCCACTCCGATGTCAGGCTCTGTCATCAGCAGTAGCCACATCAGCCACTCCGATGTCAGGCTCTGCCGGCAGCAGTAGCCAACATCAGCCACTCCGATGTCAGGCTCTGTCGTCAGCAGTAGCCACATAAGCCACTCCGATGTCAGGCTCTGTCGTCAGCAGTAGCCACATCAGCCACTCCGATGTCAGGCTCTGCCGGCAGCAGTAGCCAACATCAGCCACTCCTATGTCAGGCTCTGTCGTCAGCGGTAGCCACATCAGCGACTCCGATGTCAGGCTCTGTCAGCAGCAGTAGCCACCATCAGCCACTCCGATGTCAGGCTCTGTCGGCAGCAGCGGGCACCATCAGCCACTCCGATGTCAGGCTCTGTCATCAGCAGTAGCCACATCAGCCACTCCGATGTCAGGCTCTGCCGGCAGCAGTAGCCAACATCAACAACTCCGATGTCAGGCTCTGTCGTCAGCAGTAGCCAACATCAGCCACTCCGATGTCAGGCTCTGTCGTCAGCGGTAGCCACATCAGCGACTCCGATGTCAGGCTCTGTCAGCAGCAGTAGCCACCATCAGCCACTCCGATGTCAGGCTCTGTCGGCAGCAGCGGGCACCATCAGCCACTCCGATGTCAGGCTCTGTCATCAGCAGTAGCCACATCAGCCACTCCGATGTCAGGCTCTGCCGGCAGCAGTAGCCAACATCAACAACTCCGATGTCAGGCTCTGTCGTCAGCAGTAGCCAACATCAGCCACTCCGATGTCAGGCTCTGTCGTCAGCAGTAGCCACATCAGCCACTCCGATGTCAGGCTCTGTCGGCAGCAGCGGGCACCATCAGCCACTGCAATGTCAGGCTCTGTCGGCAGCAGCGGGCACCATCAGCCACTCCGATGTCGCCACTCCGATGTCAGGCTCTGTCGGCAGCAGCGGGCACCATCAGCCACTCCGATGTCAGGCTCTGTCGTCAGCAGTAGCCACATAAGCCACTCCGATGTCAGGCTCTGTCCTCAGCAGTAGCCACATCAGCCACTCCGATGTCAGGCTCTGTCGTCAGCAGTAGCCACATAAGCCACTCCGAAATCAGGCTCTGTCGGCAGCAGCGGGCACCATCAGCCACTCCGATTTCAGGCTCTGTCGGCAGCAGCGGGCACCATCAGCCACTCCGATGTCAGGCTCTGTCGTCAGCAGTAGCCACCATCAGCCATTCCGATGTCAGGCTCTGTCGGCAGCAGTAGCCAAATCAGCCATTCCGATGTCAGGCTCTGTCGGCAGCAGTAGCCAAATCAGCCACTCCGATGTCAGGCTCTGTCGTCAGCAGTAGCCACATCAGCCACTCCGATGTCAGGCTCTGTCGTCAGCAGTAGCCACATAAGCCACTCCGATGTCAGGCTCTGTCGTCAGCAGTAGCCACATCAGCCACTCCGATGTCAGGCTCTGCCGGCAGCAGTAGCCAACATCAGCCACTCCGATGTCAGGCTCTGTCGTCAGCAGTAGCCACATAAGCCACTCCGCTGTCAGGCTCTGTCGTCAGCAGTAGCCACCATCAGCCACTCCGATGTCAGGCTCTGTCGGCAGCAGCGGGCACCATCAGCCACTCCGATGTCAGGCTCTGTCGTCAGCAGTAGCCACATCAGCCACTCCGATGTCAGGCTCTGCCGGCAGCAGTAGCCAACATCAGCCACTCCGATGTAAGGCTCTGTCGTCAGCAGTAGCCACATAAGCCACTCCGATGTCAGGCTCTGTCGGCAGCAGCGGGCACCATCAGCCACTCCGATGTCAGGCTCTGTCGGCAGCAGCGGGCACCATCAGCCACTCCGATGTCAGGCTCTGTCGGCAGCAGTAGCCACCATCAGTCACTCAGGTGTCAGGCTCTGTCAGCAGCAGTAGCCACCATCAGTCACTCCGATGTCAGGCTCTGCCGGCAGCAGCGGGCACCATCAGCCACTCCGATGTCAGGCTTTGCCGGCAGCAGCGGGCTCCATCAGCCAATCCGATGTCAGGCTCTGTAGGCAGCAGCGGGCACCATCAACCACTCCGATGTCGCCACTCCGATGTCAGGCTCTGTCGGCAGCAGCGGGCACCATCAGCCACTCCGATGTCAGGCTCTGTCGTCAGCAGTAGCCACATCAGCCACTCCGATGTCAGGCTCTGTCGGCAGCAGTAGCCACCATCAGCCATTCCGATGTCAGGCTCTGTCGGCAGCAGTAGCCAAATCAGCCACTCCGATGTCAGGGCTCTGTCGGCAGCAGCGGGCACCATCAGCCACTCCGATGTCAGGCTCTGCCGGCAGCAGCGGGCACCATCAGCCACTCCGATGTCAGGCTCTGCCGGCAGCAGCGGGCACCATCAGCCAATCCTATGTCAGGCTCTGCCGGCAGCAGCGGGCACCATCAGCCAATCCGATGTCAGGCTTTGTCAGCAGCAGCGGGCACCATCAGCCACTCCGATGTCAGGCTCTGTCGGCAGCAGCGGGCACCATCAGCCACTCCGATGTCAGGCTCTGTCGTCAGCAGTAGCCACATCAGCCACTCCGATGTCAGGCTCTGCCGGCAGCAGTAGCCAACATCAGCCACTCCGATGTAAGGCTCTGTCGTCAGCAGTAGCCACATAAGCCACTCCGATGTCAGGCTCTGTCGGTAGCAGCGGGCACCATCAGCCACTCCGATGTCAGGCTCTGTCGGCAGCAGCGGGCACCATCAGCCACTCCGATGTCAGGCTCTGTCGGCAGCAGTAGCCACCATCAGTCACTCAGGTGTCAGGCTCTGTCAGCAGCAGTAGCCACCATCAGTCACTCCGATGTCAGGCTCTGCCGGCAGCAGCGGGCACCATCAGCCACTCCGATGTCAGGCTTTGCCGGCAGCAGCGGGCTCCATCAGCCAATCCGATGTCAGGCTCTGTAGGCAGCAGCGGGCACCATCAACCACTCCGATGTCGCCACTCCGATGTCAGGCTCTGTCGGCAGCAGCGGGCACCATCAGCCACTCCGATGTCAGGCTCTGTCGTCAGCAGTAGCCACATCAGCCACTCCGATGTCAGGCTCTGTCGGCAGCAGTAGCCACCATCAGCCATTCCGATGTCAGGCTCTGTCGGCAGCAGTAGCCAAATCAGCCACTCCAATGTCAGGGCTCTGTCGGCAGCAGCGGGCACCATCAGCCACTCCGATGTCAGGCTCTGCCGGCAGCAGCGGGCACCATCAGCCACTCCGATGTCAGGCTCTGCCGGCAGCAGCGGGCACCATCAGCCAATCCTATGTCAGGCTCTGCCGGCAGCAGCGGGCACCATCAGCCAATCCGATGTCAGGCTTTGTCAGCAGCAGCGGGCACCATCAGCCACTCCGATGTCAGGCTCTGTCGGCAGCAGCGGGCACCATCAGCCACTCCGATGTCAGGGCTGTGCAAGCAGCAGCGGGCACCATCAGCCACTGCGATGTTAGGCTCTGTCGGCAGCAGTAGCCACCATCAGCCACTCCGATGTCAGGGCTCTGCCAGCAGCAGTGGGCACCATCACCCACTCCGATATCAGGCTCTGCCAGCAGCAGCGAGCACCATCAGCCACTCCGATGTCAGGGCTCTGCCGGCAGCAGCGGGCACCATCAGCCACTCCGATGTCAGGCTCTGTCGTCAGCAGTAGCCACATAAGCCACTCCGCTGTCAGGCTCTGTCGTCAGCAGTAGCCACCATCAGCCACTCCGATGTCAGGCTCTGCCGGCAGCAGCGGGCACCATCAGCCACTCCGATGTCAGGCTCTGCCAGCAGCAGTAGCCAACATCAGCCACTCCGATGTCAGGCTCTGTCGTCAGCAGTAGCCACATAAGCCACTCCGCTGTCAGGCTCTGTCGTCAGCAGTAGCCACCATCAGCCACTCCGATGTCAGGCTCTGCCGGCAGCAGCGGGCACCATCAGCCACTCCGATGTCAGGCTTTGCCGGCAGCAGCGGGCTCCATCAGCCAATCCGATGTCAGGCTCTGTAGGCAGCAGCGGGCACCATCAACCACTCCGATGTCGCCACTCCGATGTCAGGCTCTGTCGGCAGCAGCGGGCACCATCAGCCACTCCGATGTCAGGCTCTGTCGTCAGCAGTAGCCGCATCAGCCACTCCGATGTCAGGCTCTGTCGGCAGCAGTAGCCAAATCAGCCACTCCGATGTCAGGGCTCTGTCGGCAGCAGCGGGCACCATCAGCCACTCCGATGTCAGGCTCTGCCGGCAGCAGCGGGCACCATCAGCCACTCCGATGTCAGGCTCTGCCGGCAGCAGCGGGCACAATCAGCCAATCCTATGTCAGGCTCTGCCGGCAGCAGCGGGCACCATCAGCCAATCCGATGTCAGGCTTTGTCAGCAGCAGTAGCCACCATCAGCCACTCCGAAATCAGGCTCTGTCGGCAGCAGCGGGCACCATCAGCCGCTCCGATTTCAGGCTCTGTCGGCAGCAGCGGGCACCATCAGCCACTCCGATGTCAGGCTCTGTCGGCGGCAGTAGCCACCATCAGCCATTCCGATGTCAGGCTCTGTCGGCAGCAGTAGCCAAATCAGCCACAGCGATGTCAGGCTCTGCCGGCAGCAGCGGGCACCATCAGCCACTCCGATGTCAGGCTCTGTCGGCAGCAGTAGCCACCATCAGCCATTCCGATGTCAGGCTCTGTCGGCAGCAGTAGCCAAATCAGCCACTCCGATGTCAGGCTCTGCCGGCAGCAGCGGGCACCATCAGCCACTCCGATGTCAGGCTCTGTCGTCAGCAGTAGCCACATAAGCCACTCCGATGTCAGGCTCTGTCCTCAGCAGTAGCCACATCAGCCACTCCGATGTCAGGCTCTGTCGTCAGCAGTAGCCACATAAGCCACTCCGATGTCAGGCTCTGTCGTCAGCAGTAGCCACATCAGCCACTCCGATGTCAGGCTCTGCCGGCAGCAGTAGCCAACATCAGCCACTCCGATGTCAGGCTCTGTCGTCAGCAGTAGCCAACATCAGCCACTCCGATGTAAGGCTCTGTCGTCAGCAGTAGCCACATAAGCCACTCCGATGTCAGGCTCTGTCGGCAGCAGCGGGCACCATAAGCCACTCCGATGTCAGGCTCTGTCGGCAGCAGCGGGCACCATCAGCCACTCCGATGTCAGGCTCTGTCGGCAGCAGTAGCCACCATCAGTCACTCAGGTGTCAGGCTCTGTCAGCAGCAGTAGCCACCATCAGTCACTCCGATGTCAGGCTCTGCCGGCAGCAGCGGGCACCATCAGCCACTCCGATGTCAGGCTTTGCCGGCAGCAGCGGGCACCATCAGCCAATCCGATGTCAGGCTCTGTAGGCAGCAGCGGGCACCATCAGCCACTCCGATGTCGCCACTCCGATGTCAGGCTCTGTCGGCAGCAGCGGGCACCATCAGCCACTCCGATGTCAGGCTCTGTCGGCAGCAGTAGCCACATCAGCCACTCCGATGTCAGGCTCTGTCGTCAGCAGTAGCCACCATCAGCCACTCCGATGTCAAGCTCTGTCGTCAGCAGTAGCCACCATCAGCCACTCCGATGTCAGGCTCTGCAGGCAGCAGCGGGCACCATCAGCCACTCCGATGTCAGGCTCTGCAGGCAGCAGCGGGCACCATCAGCCACTCCGATGTCAGGCTCTGTCGGCAGCAGCGGGCACCATCAGCCACTCCGATGTAAGGCTCTGTCGTCAGCAGTAGCCACATAAGCCACTCCGATGTCAGGCTCTGTCGGCAGCAGCGGGCACCATCAGCCACTCCGATGTCAGGCTCTGTCGGCAGCAGCGGGCACCATCAGCCACTCCGATGTCAGGCTCTGTCAGCAGCAGTAGCCACCATCAGTCACTCCGATGTCAGGCTCTGCCGGCAGCAGCGGGCACCATCAGCCACTCCGATGTCAGGCTTTGCCGGCAGCAGCGGGCACCATCAGCCAATCCGATGTCAGGCTCTGTAGGCAGCAGCGGGCACCATCAGCCACTCCGATGTCGCCACTCCGATGTCAGGCTCTGTCGGCAGCAGCGGGCACCATCAGCCACTCCGATGTCAGGCTCTGTCGGCAGCAGTAGCCACATCAGCCACTCCGATGTCAGGCTCTGTCGTCAGCAGTAGCCACCATCAGCCACTCCGATGTCAAGCTCTGTCGTCAGCAGTAGCCACCATCAGCCACTCCGATGTCAGGCTCCGCAGGCAGCAGCGGGCACCATCAGCCACTCCGATGTCAGGCTCTGCAGGCAGCAGCGGGCACCATCAGCCACTCCGATGTCAGGCTCTGTCGGCAGCAGCGGGCACCATCAGCCACTCCGATGTTAGGCTCTGTCGTCAGCAGTAGCCACATCAGCCACTCCGATGTCAGGCTCGTCCGGCAGCAGTAGCCAACATCAGCCACTCCGATGTCAGGCTCTATCGTCAGCAGTAGCCACATAAGCCACTCCGATGTCAGGCTCTGTCGTCAGCAGTAGCCACATCAGCCACTCCGATGTCAGGCTCTGCCGGCAGCAGTAGCCAACATCAGCCACTCCTATGTCAGGCTCTGTCGTCAGCGGTAGCCACATCAGCGACTCCGATGTCAGGCTCTGTCAGCAGCAGTAGCCACCATCAGCCACTCCGATGTCAGGCTCTGTCGGCAGCAGCGGGCACCATCAGCCACTCCGATGTCAGGCTCTGTCATCTGCAGTAGCCACATCAGCCACTCCGATGTCAGGCTCTGCCGGCAGCAGTAGCCAACATCAACAACTCCGATGTCAGGCTCTGTCGTCAGCAGTAGCCAACATCAGCCACTCCGATGTCAGGCTCTGTCGTCAGCAGTAGCCACATAAGCCACTCCGATGTCAGGCTCTGTCGTCAGCAGTAGCCACATCAGCCACTCCGATGTCAGGCTCTGTCGGCAGCAGCGGGCACCATCAGCCACTGCAATGTCAGGCTCTGTCGGCAGCAGCGGGCACCATCAGCCACTCCGATGTCGCCACTCCGATGTCAGGCTCTGTCGGCAGCAGCGGGCACCATCAGCCACTCCGATGTCAGGCTCTGTCGTCAGCAGTAGCCACATAAGCCACTCCGATGTCAGGCTCTGTCCTCAGCAGTAGCCACATCAGCCACTCCGATGTCAGGCTCTGTCGTCAGCAGTAGCCACATAAGCCACTCCGAAATCAGGCTCTGTCGGCAGCAGCGGGCACCATCAGCCACTCCGATTTCAGGCTCTGTCGGCAGCAGCGGGCACCATCAGCCACTCCGATGTCAGGCTCTGTCGGCAGCAGTAGCCACCATCAGCCATTCCGATGTCAGGCTCTGTCGGCAGCAGTAGCCAAATCAGCCATTCCGATGTCAGGCTCTGTCGGCAGCAGTAGCCAAATCAGCCACTCCGATGTCAGGCACTGTCAGCAGCAGTAGCCACCATCAGCCACTCCGATGTCAGGCTCTGTCGGCAGCAGCGGGCACCATCAGCCACTCCGATGTCAGGCTCTGTCGTCAGCAGTAGACACATCAGCCACTCCGATGTCAGGCTCTGTCGGCAGCAGTAGCCACATCAGCCACTCCGATGTCAGGCTCTGTCGTCAGCAGTAGCCACCATCAGCCACTCCGATGTCAAGCTCTGTCGTCAGCAGTAGCCACCATCAGCCACTCCGATGTCAGGCTCTGCAGGCAGCAGCGGGCACCATCAGCCACTCCGATGTCAGGCTCTGCAGGCAGCAGCGGGCACCATCAGCCACTCCGATGTCAGGCTCTGTCGGCAGCAGCGGGCACCATCAGCCACTCCGATGTAAGGCTCTGTCGTCAGCAGTAGCCACATAAGCCACTCCGATGTCAGGCTCTGTCGGCAGCAGCGGGCACCATCAGCCACTCCGATGTCAGGCTCTGTCGGCAGCAGCGGGCACCATCAGCCACTCCGATGTCAGGCTCTGTCAGCAGCAGTAGCCACCATCAGTCACTCCGATGTCAGGCTCTGCCGGCAGCAGCGGGCACCATCAGCCACTCCGATGTCAGGCTTTGCCGGCAGCAGCGGGCACCATCAGCCAATCCGATGTCAGGCTCTGTAGGCAGCAGCGGGCACCATCAGCCACTCCGATGTCGCCACTCCGATGTCAGGCTCTGTCGGCAGCAGCGGGCACCATCAGCCACTCCGATGTCAGGCTCTGTCGGCAGCAGTAGCCACATCAGCCACTCCGATGTCAGGCTCTGTCGTCAGCAGTAGCCACCATCAGCCACTCCGATGTCAAGCTCTGTCGTCAGCAGTAGCCACCATCAGCCACTCCGATGTCAGGCTCTGCAGGCAGCAGCGGGCACCATCAGCCACTCCGATGTCAGGCTCTGCAGGCAGCAGCGGGCACCATCAGCCACTCCGATGTCAGGCTCTGTCGGCAGCAGCGGGCACCATCAGCCACTCCGATGTTAGGCTCTGTCGTCAGCAGTAGCCACATCAGCGACTCCGATGTCAGGCTCTGTCAGCAGCAGTAGCCACCATCAGCCACTCCGATGTCAGGCTCTGTCGGCAGCAGCGGGCACCATCAGCCACTCCGATGTCAGGCTCTGTCATCAGCAGTAGCCACATCAGCCACTCCGATGTCAGGCTCTGCCGGCAGCAGTAGCCAACATCAACAACTCCGATGTCAGGCTCTGTCGTCAGCAGTAGCCAACATCAGCCACTCCGATGTCAGGCTCTGTCGTCAGCAGTAGCCACATCAGCCACTCCGATGTCAGGCTCTGTCGGCAGCAGCGGGCACCATCAGCCACTGCAATGTCAGGCTCTGTCGGCAGCAGCGGGCACCATCAGCCACTCCGATGTCGCCACTCCGATGTCAGGCTCTGTCGGCAGCAGCGGGCACCATCAGCCACTCCGATGTCAGGCTCTGTCGTCAGCAGTAGCCACATAAGCCACTCCGATGTCAGGCTCTGTCCTCAGCAGTAGCCACATCAGCCACACCGATGTCAGGCTCTGTCGTCAGCAGTAGCCACATAAGCCACTCCGAAATCAGGCTCTGTCGGCAGCAGCGGGCACCATCAGCCACTCCGATTTCAGGCTCTGTCGGCAGCAGCGGGCACCATCAGCCACTCCGATGTCAGGCTCTGTCGGCAGCAGTAGCCACCATCAGCCATTCCGATGTCAGGCTCTGTCGGCAGCAGTAGCCAAATCAGCCACTCCGATGTCAGGCTCTGTCGTCAGCAGTAGCCACATCAGCCACTCCGATGTCAGGCTCTGTCGTCAGCAGTAGCCACATAAGCCACTCCGATGTCAGGCTCTGTCGTCAGCAGTAGCCACATCAGCCACTCCGATGTCAGGCTCTGCCGGCAGCAGTAGCCAACATCAGCCACTCCGATGTCAGGCTCTGTCGTCAGCAGTAGCCACATAAGCCACTCCGCTGTCAGGCTATGTCGTCAGCAGTAGCCACATCAGCCACTCCGATGTCAGGCACTGTCAGCAGCAGTAGCCACCATCAGCCACTCCGATGTCAGGCTCTGTCGGCAGCAGCGGGCACCATCAGCCACTCCGATGTCAGGCTCTGTCGTCAGCAGTAGCCACATCAGCCACTCCGATGTCAGGCTCTGCCGGCAGCAGTAGCCAACATCAGCCACTCCGATGTAAGGCTCTGTCGTCAGCAGTAGCCACATAAGCCACT